>PVHP010015407.1:0-37409 GCA_004024765.1 Zapus hudsonius
GGGCTGAGATGGGGGCATCCCTTCAGCCCACGTAAGTAAGGCCCAAGGATTCTGTATCCACTTCCTCAGCACTGGGGTTACAATCATGAACTATCATGCCCAACTTTCCAGTGAATGCTGGGATCGAAACTCAGGTCCTCATGCTTATGTAGCAAGTGCTTTACCCACTGAGCCATCTACCAGACTACCATTGGCTAGTTTTCTTTGATTTCCTGCTTTGCCCAAAGTGATTCATATCAACATTTTAAACCAGCTGAGTGTGGTGGCATAAGTTTATAATCCTAGTACTTGGAATACTGAGGCAGGAGGATTGCCATGAATATGAGGCCAACCTGGGCTACAAGCTGAATTCCAGGCCAGCCTCAGCTACAGAGGGAGACCATGTTTCAAAAAAAAAAAAAAATCAAACCAAAACTAAACATGGGCATCACCACTGAAAAAAATAAAAACATTTCAGACCAAATTCAGGACAAGGAAAATTTGAAAACCAAACAGTAGTGCTGAAATAGTGTTGAAAGAACATTATTTATTTTCACATGTCTATTATCATCCCTCCTCTAGTTCCTATCCCCAGGATAGATTGCACTGTTTTTTTGTGTTTCAGTTTATGTTGTTTCATGAGTGTAGATTGGGGACAGGGTACACTCAGATAGCTTTTCTGGCAGCTCATTTGCCACATAAATTGGTTGGTACCTAAATTCCTAAAGAAGTGCCATCATGCCCCATTCAGAGTCTCAAGATCTACGTAATGAGGATGTTTTGATCATGCAAGCATGTACCTTCTGAAATTGCTTGGAAAGCCTTTGTATAATGCATTCTTAGTTGAGGGCTTTAGTTATGTATGGATACAATGAAAGTATTGTAAAATAAGTAGAGACCACTGTGTCCATCAGGGCCAGCATCATGGGAATTTGTGCCAAGGGTGGATGGAGCAGGTAAAGAGAGCTGATAGGGAACTGTTAACAGAACGCATCCAATGTGATGAGAAAAGAGACACCTTTGTATTTGGATGTACAGAGAAGTCGGTCCTGAGCAGCTGTCTGATGTGGAAATCCAAAACCCAGCTATGATTAAGCAGACAAAAGACACAGACTGATAGATGTCATTAGTAGTCATTTTAAGTGTCCTTTTAAATTGAAAGGCAGATATGAAATCTCCAGGGAGTCTAAAGAGAGTCTCTTTGCATGTATTTGCTTTGAGGAGGAAAGTTATTTCTTACAGTCTTAATGTTATTAGTGTTAGCATGTTTGTTCATTTCTGTTAATGATGAACACCACACGGAGCAAATGGAAATGAAATTAAAGAAGCTTTAAAACACAAAGCTTAAAACATGTTTTCTATGCTTTGCTCTCTTTATTAATTACAGTCTTAATTTATTTTGGAGAAAGTGTCTTGCTGTGTACCCCAGGCTGCTCTGGAACTGCCACTTCCCACAGCATGGCTTTTTTATGTGTTAAGAAACACAAAGAAGGATTTTCATGGCATCTTAGACAGTTTAAGTTAAAATTTAAACCACCCTGTGCTTTTGGATTCTTCTCAAGATAGAGAGACCTGGGCAGAAGACTCCTTGAGGAGAGATGTGCTTTACTCTTCTGTGAACATAATTCCCACCTGTGGAGCCGTGTTCTGAAGTACATGATATGGTTCCTATACATGCAAACTAAACCAAAAAAACCACAGACATTGCCTCAGAGCTCACATTCTTTAAATGGCTCATTAGTCAGCTGCAGGATGATTAAATAACTCTTCAAAGTGAGATGTGTGTGCATGTTTCTGGGGTAGTGTTTCCTACATGACTGGATATAATCAACATTGAATCATTTGCAGCATTTCTATTTTTTTTTATACAGTCTCGAGTAGTCCAGGCTAGATTCAGACTTGCTATATAGACTAGGCTGATCCTCTCGCCTCCACATTCAAAGTGCTGGGATTACAGACACGCCTCACTAAACCTTGTCTTTGTGTCTTCAATTCCTTTTATTATGGAACAATTTTAAATTATATGGTATTAAACATTGGCAAACATTGGTTTGTACACTCATTTGGGTTGTTATGGATGATGCTTATAAGCACACCCACTATTGTTTATGTAGCCTTAGGCTTTCATGTCTGTTATTTGGTTACCAGTTCTTTAAATTATGTTTATTTCCCTGATGGCTGACAATATTGGTCACTTTTCATGTATTTGTCATTTATATAATTCTTCATTTTTAAATTGACCTTTTCAATTTTGGGTTGTCATAATTTTTTATATTCTAAAATAAGGTACTTGTCAGATATGTGAGTTGCAAAAATCTTCCTCCATTCTGTAGGTTTTTTTCCCTCCTTTTTGATGGTTTGTGATGGCATTCTTCTTAATGAGGCAGGGTTCCATTCGGTAGCTCAGGCTGGCCTGGGGCTTGCTGAAGCTGTTTACCTAAGCAGAAGTGTTTCACTATGTGTGTTCTTTTTCCTTCTGTCATTTTTTCTTCTGTTGTCATATACAAGAAACTTTTTGCCATATCTGTGGTCATGAAGATTTACTGTTTCGATCTATTCTGACATAGTTTTTGTATGAGATGTGAGGTAGGGGTCCAATTATATTTACATGTAGATATTCATTTGTGCCAGTACCATTTGTCTGAAAACTTTTGTTAAAGTAATTGACTGTCAGTGAAAGTAAATGTTTGTTAAAGAAAAAGAAAAGATCTAACAATAAAAAGTTTAAATAAAAGATTTGAGTTTTTTTTTTTTTTATTATTATTCTGTTGCCAGAGAAAATAAGGGAAACTTTGTCAGAGTGTAGCTCAGTTTTGTTTTCCTAAGCACGTTCAAATTACAGGAGCAGCTTTCTGGGAAGACGCCATGTCAAATTGCACCATTCTCATGTGCCTTCATTCTTCACACATGCAACAATCTGGTGGGTTTTTCAGGGAGTTGTTGGTTGGGAGACAGGAGCTCATACTGTATGTAGCCCAGTCTGTGTTTGAATCCCAATAGTCCACCATCCTGCCTCAGCCTCCCCAGTGCTGGCAGGACAGTTGTGAGCCACCACACTCAGCTTCTGTGAAAGCATCTGTATGTCATGTGTAGTTTGTGAATCTGATCTTCATTGAAACTGGAAAACCTGCACTTCTTTAGTATTGCGTTTTCTCTGCTTATTAGTTCTTGCATTACAGAGATTTGGGTCCCCCAGCCCCCTTCACTTGTTTTTCAAGTTTAGCTGGAGGCCAGAGTTAATATGTCAAGGAGTCATGCTTATAAGGTCGGGATACTGCTGAGTGGCTGGTGTTCTGCTGATACCAGCTCTAAAGTCTTGTTTTGCTGAGCAGAAAAACAACTGTCCTTCATTCCAGTACACTGTAACTCTTGACATCCACTGAGTTTCTAAAACCCTTGACTCAGTAAATAATGCAAGAAATTGTAGACTGCCTTTTCCTTAGGAACCATTCCTATTCATAAAGGAAAATAGATGTAATAAATAGCATCTAAGTGGTTAAAGTAGCTATGAGAATTGATTGAAAATTAGATCATTTTAGCCAGACTTTATCAGGAGGCAGAGATAGGAGGGTTGCTTTGAGTTTGAGGCCAGCCTGAGACTACAGAGTGAATTACATGTCACCCTGGGCTAGAGTGAGACCCTACCTTGAGGAAAAAGAAAAAATAAGATCATCTTGACTTTTAAATCCAGGTCAGGGGATGAGCTACCTCTAATTCAGGGAAAACGGTGGCATGAGCAGAGGGTGGACATCACCTCCTGGCCAACATCAGGTAGACAACAGGAGAGTGTGCCCAACAGTGGCAAGGGAACTGGCTATAACCCCATAAGCCTGTCCCCAACAACACACCTCCAACAAGGTTCTAAAATTGCCATCAGATGGGGATTGACCATTCAGAACACACATGCTTGTGGGGGACACCTGGATGAAACATCGCTATCTGCCCCTAGCCTCTACAGACTAATAATCATACATGATTTAAATCCAATGCTTTCAGCTTGACTCCACATGTCCCCACAGTTTTTCTTTCAACTGAGCTGTAATACCAAAAAGCAAACCTATAGTGGCACAGAACATTCACACCGCAAAAGATGGCATTGGGCATTAGCAAAGACAGATTGAACCAATACAAGATTTAAAACAGACAGGGCAAACATCAAACTCTAACTCCAAGTTCGATAATAACTAGTAACAAGTCTCTTGGAGTTCCAATTCCACCCCTCCAGCTCGGCTACTTACAGTCCAGGAAAACTTCATCCGGTGCTGGCAGCTATCCTTGGCAGCCATCCATAGTCCTGGCATTTCACTGGGTCTCCACTGCAACCCATGGTTCATCCTCATGGCTCCATCAGGCATGATGCATCATGCAGGCAATCTAACACACCTGCTTCACAGTGCCCATGGCCATTTAAAAAAAAAAAAAAAACAGGGCTGGAGAGATGGCTCAGCAGTTAAGGCACTTACCTATAAAGCAGAAGGACCTGAGTTCAATTCCCCAGCACCCACGAAAAGCCAGGTGCACAACAAGGTGGCACACGCATCTGGAGTTGTTTGCAGTGGCTGGAGGCCCTGGTGGGCCCATTCTCTCTCTGTCTTTTTTTCTTACTCTCTCAAATAAATAAACCAAAAATTATTAGCCAGGCGTGGTGGTGCACGCCTTTAATCCCAGCACTCAGGAGGCAGAGGTAGGAGGATTGCCTTGAGTTCAAGGCCACCCTGAGACTACATAGTGAATTCCAGGTCAGCCTGGACTAGAGCGAGACCCTACCTCGGGAAAAAAAAAATGCAAAACACACACACCAAAAACAAACAAACAAACAAAAGACCTGTGTTGCATATCCAATGAACTTCCTCTTTCCTGCATTTGTTATACTCCATAGGACCAGGTGGGCTACCAGTTTGTTAACCCAGGGGGAACAAAGCCAACTTTGAAGAGCAGGAAACCTCTTTCAGCATTCAGGCCCCTTACTTCAAAAGAGGCCACATTCTTCCTGCTGTCTCAGTGCAGATCACCTGGCCCAATCTCTCAGACAATTCCAGCCGAATGGGCAGCAGTTTCAGCCTAAAGATTTTTTTTTTCTTTTTGTGCCATCTCCATCTGCTCACACCAGTCCATTTCTATGCAAGGCAACCCTGAACAAATTCTCAGAACACAGGCAGCAGAAGCAGCAAGCCTCTCACAAACTGCTTCTGGCACAGTCCCGAGGAAGTTCTTTCTCACCTTTGTAAGCCAAACCTTACTGTCCATAGTTCCCATTGCATTCAGGTCTTTCAACTTTAAAATGGTTCATCAAAGCTGTACTTAACAGCACCGCAAGGCGTCTCTTAGGCCAAGGTTTCAAATCCTTCCATATTCCTCCTGCAAATCGGTTCCAAAAGGCCAAAGCCCACAGAATCAGGGTTCTAGCAATGATGACAGATCCCACTTTCTGGTACCAAAACTGTTGCAGTCAACTTCTCTCATTGCTGCACAGAAAAGAACCCAACCAAAAGCAGCTTGTGTATGAAAGGGTTTATTTTGGCTTATAGACTCAAAAGGAACCTCCATGATAGCAGGGCAAAATGACATGAGCAGAGGGCAGAGGGTGGATATCACCTCCTGGCCAACATCAGGTGGACAATAGCAATAGGAGAGTGTGCCAGACACTGGCAAGGGGAAGCTGGCTATAACCCCCATAAGCCCACCCCCAACAACACACCTTCAACAAGGTTCCAGAATTGTCATCAGCTGGGGATCAAGCATTCAGAACACATTTGTTTGTGGAGAACACCTGCATCAAACCATCACACCTTCCTTTAAAGAAAATGCAAAAAAAAAAAAAAATCTCACCCACATAACAGTTCTGCTACTATTACACCAGTGGGAAGGGCAGTTATGGAGCACACGGTTTCCACAGCTGGGTGAGACTGTTGAAGGCTTTCTTCCCCAGCGATCTGCATAACACCTTCTGGCATCATAAAGTTAGCCAGCAGGGAGGAAGCTTCTAGCTCAGTTTCAGCTTGATTAATAAATCTATTATTTGTTTCTTTGTGAGGAAGAGACAGGCACACACGCACCAGGACTGCAAACAAACTCCATATGCATGAGCCCCTGTGTATCAGCTTGGTTTCTCTATGTCCTGTAACATATGTGTGTTCAATAGGGACTTACCATCTTGTTTTGGTGGGTAAACAAGGGCAGTGGCAATAGCCTGTATTGTTGTCGGTGCCTCTGTGGTCTCCCTGACCAAACTCATAGGGAGGCACTTCACCTTAGGCACTGGGATTTTCAGCTAATAACCTATGCCTTATAGGAGCAGCTTTATCTACTTATGTAGGGTATCTTCATGAAAACTTTAAAAAAAATACTTTTTTGCTTAGCTAGTAGTTTTCCACAGATCTCTAATTTTGGATAACTCCACCTCTTTCCCATCCCCTCAATTACATCCCTGCTTAACCCTTTCCTCCCCACTGTACTCACATGTGTTCTACTATCCTTCCTGCCCCCCCCCAACCCTTCAGTTCATTGTTTAATTTGCCCGAACAGGTTTGGAATACTGTTCTGGGTAGTGGAAATTCAGCAGTCAATGATAAGGACACAAATTTTTAACTTTACATATTCCTGATCAGGTGGCCGGAAGACAGCACATGAGTAAACCATAATTGTCATAGAACCATCCACTGTTGTTATTGGCTTCCATTGGGAGTGAGAAGCATGAAGCCTAGTGTTTAATATAGATATGTAACACAACCTAGTTCCCCAGCATCTCTCTACTGAGGCACCTTGGAGGGTTCTTTACAGTCACTGGTCTCGTAGCTTAGTGCAGGTTCCTTTTATCCACCATTATGTAGCTCCATTTCCTCTTTGGTCTATGCTTGCTAGTGCATAGGTCTAATTTATCTTTTACCCTTAACTTTGTGAATTTGTCATGTGATTTTTTTCCCCTCTTCTAAAAAGCTTTGGTTTTTGTACTTCAGACTTGGGAACTTGACATGATTCTGTTCTTTTGTTGAGGAATAACATTATAACATGACAAGTTACTTCTTTAATGGCAAGTAGATAGAGAAGGAAAAAGAATACAGATCATTTGACTATTAAAATAATGACTACTACAATTTGAAACTTATGAGACTTAAAAAATTTAAGCATTTGATTTTGTTTTTCTGGCATCATGACAAAATACACCAGTGGAAACCACATTGAGAAATTTCTGAACATTGTCATTTAAAACTTTCAGGTTGTTATCCTTGCCCTGGGCCAAACATGAATCCTATTGCTCTTGGGAGCCGCTGGCTTGCTTATGCAGAAAACAAGGTAAGACATGACCCAAGTTTGGGTTGGTTATAATGGAGTAAGTATTGAAAGTTTTTGTTTTTTTTCACAGTATATTTTGGCCAATACCAATAAGGGATGTCTAGTTACTAATTTGGTGTGGTTTTAATTGTGCAACCAATAAGAATTCATGGTTGAGTTTATTGATATGTTCCTGTAGTTCCAGCACTTGGGAGACAGTGCAGGATGATCACAAGATTGAGACCAGTAATAAATAGTGAGGGACACCCTGTCCCATGCCAGGCGTGATGGCACATGCCTTTAGCTCCAGCCCTTGGGAGGCAGAGATGGGAGGATTGCTGTGAGTTTGAGGCCAGTCTGAAAATACTTAGTGCATTCCAGGTCATCCTGGGCTACAGTGAGACCCTCTTTTATAAAAACAAAAAAACAAAAACAGCCACATTTTATTTTGCTTTATAGCCAGGCAGCGCAATTTAAAAGCAAGACACCTTTAGAATTCATAACTGAGCTTGTGTAACCCCAGGCTGGCTGGCTGCAAACTCCTGATCCTCCTGCCTCCATCCCCCAAGTGCTGGGATTAGAAGCATGCACTACCATGTCCAAGAATTCATAAATTTTTCACAGCTTTACTTAAATCAAGACTTGGTGGAACCTTAATTTTTAGGATTACGTCTATATAAGGAACATCACTTAATTAATGTTTAGTGTGAATTTACAGCTTTGTGATTACTACAGTATTGATGATGAAAAGGCAGCCATTTCTGTGAATAATCTAGAAGTTAGGTCATATGAGTGACTGCTCTCTGTATTGGTATATTGGAAGCCTGAGGCATAGAGCAACTTAATAGACCATATATGACCAACAACTAGATCTATCCAAAGGAGCAGCCATTTGTTTTAATAATTAAATCACACTTGCTGGCATTTTGTTGGATTTTCTAGTTATTTGTGGAGTTGGTTTACCAAAATTATCATAGTATTTAAAAGTATTATATTTAAACTCTTACATTTCAAAGGCATTTTATTCATGTACATTTCAATGCATAAGAAAATATACATCACGACAGGGGAGGTGAGTTGGTGGATGAAGCTTTTAGTGCAAGCTCAAGGGCTTGGGTTCAGATCCCCCAGCCCCTTTGTAAATGCAGGGAACCTTCTCTCCCTCCCCCTCTGGACTGGCTAGCTAGAATAGCAGAGCATGGGAGCAGCAAGCTCTGAATGAGAGGGAGAGACCCTGCCTCAGTAAATAAGGTGGAGAGAGATGGAGAAAGACATGTGACTCCCCTGGCATACATGTGCATGTACATTCTCTCACTCACATACAGGTGAATATACATGCATACATACATACACATAAGAAAAGAAAAATTAAACCCTTTTAGAGCCATTTAAGCACTCTGCATATGAATACAGAACAAAATCTCAAAAATATTGCAGACTTTGGTGATTAGCATTTTTTTGGTTACATGGTTCTTGTATATTGAGAATATTGTGAAATAATACAAAATAGTTCTTGATCAGACCAGATGTGATGAGTAAAGTATCTGGTGAAGCCACGAGCTAGTAAGTCAATAGCTCCTGCAAGCTTCAAAATCTAGAAACTACTAATGCGAATCATTTTTCTAGGTGAATTCCTTCTTCCCTATCCAAAGGCCTGACTGCAAAAATTAAGATGTTTTGCATGTTATGGAATACCATCTTTGTGCTCCTTCTTGTTTGGTCTCTTCATTTTCATTTATATCTCACAAAAATAGCTCTTTTCAAAAAAGACAAGAACCATATAATTAAGCATGGTGACATAATGCTGTCTCCTAATGTTTCCATCTGCAATGCATTTCTCTTCTTGGAGACATTCAAGAAAATGTATAAACCATCTCTTGGCTCTTATGGATTGATTCTCACATGTGGGAAACGGCCCATTTTGAATTGGAAATATAATTAGTTGCATATTGTTTTTGAGGGGAACTAACCCCTTCATCAATGCATAAACTGAATAGGTGCCAGTGTTTTGCCTTTGCAATAGACATGTGAATGTCTGATGTCACATATAGTAACTAAGCAGGGTTGTGGCATCCATACAGATGTTTGTGCCATCATGCCCAGTAACTGTTCTAAATGACAATACTTGCTATTTCCGTTGAGCTAGTGGTATTATTAGTTTCTGAGAATTATAGCTTTGGGGCTTAGTGTGATATTGCACAAATCGAATTAAATTTTGGAAGAGTAGTCTTTCAGTGACAATGCTCAATGAGTGTGTAAGCCTTAAATACAAAAATCACACATCTTGATTTTTTTTTTTTAGTTTTTTTAAATGCACTTTTTTTTGGTTTTTTTTTTCCGAGGTAGGGTCTCGCTCTAGTCCAGGCTGACCTAGAATTCACTCTATAGTCTCAGGGTGGCCTTGAACTCACGGCGATCCTCCTACCTCTGCCTCCTGAGTGCTGGGATTAAAGGCGTGTACCACCACGCCCAGCTAAATGCACTTTTAACTTGAAAATTTGTTCCAATAATTATAACTGAAGCATCATAATTGATGTCCACTTTGTGTAGATAGTGCTCTGAACCACTTCAGATTAAGTTGCATCTATCATTATCCATAAATACTTCAGTTGTCAGCTATGTTAGGATTGATAAAATACTTTAATCTGCTACCCATATTCATTTTTGACAGTTAACCTGGAAATGTCCTTTGTAGATTTCCCCTTCCCCCATGGTAAGGATTGAGACAGTCTAGTATCAGGTATCAAATTTTGTTGGGAAGTCTCTTGAACCTGATCTTTTACATCATTGATTTTCATGTACTTTGTATGTGGGGAGGTATATGTATGTATGTGTGTACATGCTTGTGGAAGGCAGAAGGTGATGTTGGTGTCTTCCTTAGCCAGTCACCACCTCATTTACTGAACTCACCTTGGAGCTCACTGATTGGCTCCAGGAATTCTCTTGTCTCCACCTACCCAGTGCTCTACCAGGCTTTTACATGGCTTCTACGGTTCTAAACGGGTCTTTATGCTCGTGTGGCAAGCACTTACCTACTGAGCCATTTCCCAATCCCTGTCATTGATAGTTTTAAAGAATAGAACCTCCAACCTCCATCCTTAGTCTTTTTTATTGCTGTTTTTTTTTTTTCTTCTGGTTTTGTTTTTGCTTTGAGTCATATTCTAACTATGTTATCCAGGCTGGTCTCAAACTCCTGGGCTCAGGAGAACCTTCTGTTTAGCCTCTAGGGTGCTTACTTCCTAAACAGTACTTGCATAGTATTCTGGTCCAAAGTATATAATATGATATAATGTGAATACAATCAGGGGAAAATACCTGACACACTCAAAATAATCATCAAGCATTTAAATAGTGATTATTCAGTGCTTAGGTAAGACTATACCTTAGCAAGTATCATTCAAGAGATAGATATAGAGATAGAGAGAGAGAACTATGTTCATAGGTTAGTTTTGTCATTCATCTCTTTCTAAATTTGGTTATAGTTCCATTTGATATGTACTGCTATGCATTTCTTTGTAGAATCACATTTTATTTATATGTTCATATATTTTGACATATGTACTTACATTTCTCTTTCACAAAAGAAAACATAGTTGTATACTTACTCCTTGGTAATTGTGTTTGTGGTTTTTTGTTTGTTTGTTTCTTTCGTTTTGTTTTTGCTTAAGGTTATTTCCTGGAAATTTGTTCATTTTATGGAATGTAGATTCAAGATAAGGCTATTTCATCTTTAATTTTGTTGAACCAAGAAGTCAGTGTAATTTTTGCTGGAATCTAAGTTTCAAGCAATATTTTCACGTGCAAAATCTGGCCCCGTTGTAGTCAAGTTGAAATGCCAAGTTGCTTATCTCTATATAATTGTCCTTAAGTATTTGAACTACTGCCAGCAGGAAATTGATGGTTTTTTTGCAATACTGCTCTTCTCTGCTAACACAGCAGGAGGCAGCAGAGGGACAGTTTTCATAATTCTCTGCATGTGGATTTGTGGTTGAACCAGAGATTCTTTTTATTAGCTAAAATAATCACTTTCCAGTTCCGCATTTTACTCTACACGAAACCACAGTTACTGATCGGCCACCTTGAAATCTGTTCAGCATGGTACCACAGAAACACCCTGAAATACAGTGGGTACCACATGGCAG
Source organism: Zapus hudsonius (assembly GCA_004024765.1). Taxonomy (NCBI): domain Eukaryota; kingdom Metazoa; phylum Chordata; class Mammalia; order Rodentia; family Dipodidae; genus Zapus; species Zapus hudsonius. The sequence continues at coordinate 11,394 of PVHP010015407.1, forward strand.
ACTTTTAGGTGTTCCAGTCTATTATGTTAATATTACTCTCAGGGATTAAATAAAAACAATGTTAGCGATGAAGGAAACATTTGAGTTAAGCATAAAAGGATTACATGTTAATCTTTCAGAACCTGATTTTAGATTATGTAAAGTAGTTTTATATGCAGATTTTTTGGTAAATTCCACAGGCTTTAGAAACTCATATTATAATGTGCTTTTTAAATTCTCTCCTGTTATCATTTTATTTAAAAATATTTAGCATACAGATTCTGTTGTTGTTGTTAAATATGGGGCATGCAGGCCCAGTGAAAACTCTGTGATCCTGCTTGATGGCTTAGCTAGTATATATGTCGTGGCTCATTTATGCAGACTTTCTCCATTTTTCCACTGACAATTGAAAATGCAAATAGACCAAAATGTTTTGTCTTTTTATGTTTCCTTTTATAATCTTTGTAGATGAATTAAGGGGAGAAAACATCCAGTTTGCTAGCATGTCAAATATTTAATGTTAGGAAGTTATGTGTAAGTCCTTTGATTATGTTTTTTAAATTTATTTGTGGAAAGACTGCCAGACCCTGGGTCCTACCATTTTGGAGTTTATGAATTCTTAAAGACTCTTCATGTTGTAATTAAAACCATCGTTGAGCATGCCTTCATGGCACCAGAAGATTATAAAAAGGGGCAAACGTGTCTCTATGGGGCTTTTAGCTGTTTGGTCTGAAATCCACTCAGGCAAACATTCCCAGCATCATTGTTGTGTGTGGTCAATAAGCACTAATAGCACGTGGACTTAAACATTCTGTTAGGCAATGACTCTGCTGTTCGTTTTCTCCCTCAGTTGATCCGATGTCATCAGTCCCGTGGTGGAGCCTGTGGAGACAACATTCAGTCTTACACTGCCACGGTCATTAGTGCTGCTAAAGTGAGTACTCGGTCATCTCCGGGAGCCAGGGTTGTGTAGACTAATGATCAAGTGTGTCTCCCGAACTGTATTGACAAGTCCATTTTCATTCACAAATATACAGTAAATGTTAAGCAAGTTGAATGGCTTACTACTCCCGAGAGTTAGGGATTTGAAATTTATACTTTTGCTTTAGTTGTAATGATGGTATGGTTTGTACTTACCCAATTCAAACCCTAAATGTTATGTTAATAGGATTAAAAGTCTGTTAACTAATTAATACCATATTTGAAAGAAGCTTTGTATACTTTTAAATGACTTCTGGATTCTTTTTCTGTGATTGGACTCGTTCTACCTATCCTGACATCCTGTACCTCTTTGAACATTTCTAAGCCTTTTTGACATCAGAAATCCCTTAGGAAAACTTGAGTGATCCCGGCACTTCCAAAGATTCTTTCATATCTAAGGGCTGGCTGCCCCCTTCGTGTTTGTCAAGTAAGTTCCTTTGTGTGTGAGAGAGGGTTAATTTTAATGATGCCTGGTAAACTTTATGCTGATTATAAGGTATTCTTATAACCACTATCCTTTTGAATTGTGAAGTATACAACAAAACAATTCTAATAATAGGGATGACGAAGTGAATCTAAATGACAGCATGTAATGGAAAGCACAACTGTTCAGAAAGGAACAACAGTTTAAAGTAAACCACAGGGAAGGAATCAAAGGTCACCCTGTTTTATGTTAAATGCAGAAATACTTGGAGATGAATCACAAATGCTTACATGATGTTCTTTAGAATGTGTTCCGTGTTTTGATGAGAGAAGCATTGCACATTTTTCACTCCGAAGGGAAATAAGAAGCTTTTACGCCTATAGCACTGTGTATTTTTATTTCAGGAAACTTTACAAAGAATGCTGTCTTTTCTCCATTGCATATATAAACATAATGATGGTTATTCCAACAGAGTCTAATCTGAGGCAGTAATGAGGCAAAATCTTCGGTGTTCATTTATTTACGATATTTAACAATAAGATCTGTTTGTGCGTGTCTCATGCTGTCTCACACAGTAGCTCATCATTAGTGCTATTCAGTAACTTAGAGTCCCTTTTGGCTTTTGTCTGCTATCATTATGTGTCTGTGAGCTTACAGGAAAGGGACTACCTTGCTTTCTAAGTGTTGTTGTGGGCATACTGGCAGGAGGTTGCAGTTAATATGATTTGAAAAAGCCAAGTCTGTACCTCCTCCTGTGTTCCCATTCCCACACCTCAGTATTGTGAACTGCGAGGCATATGTTCAGTTCTTCCTCATCTGGGCGCTAAGAAATTATGTTTAGCTGGGCTTGGTGGCTCACACTTATAACAAAGTACCTTAGGCACTTGGGTGCCTAAGGTAGTAGGATTGCTACAAGTTTGAGGCCAGTTTGGGGTCCTTAGACAAGATGAGGTCTACAAATGAGACCCTGCCTCATCTCCTCACAAGTTAAATTGAAAATAGCCCTTCAAACTAACCCAGTTTCTAGTAGGCCACTGTTCACCAATAGGACAATTAGCATTTATGTGTGTTAGGCAGGCACTCTGCCACTGAACTATATTCTTAGCTCTATGTGCTTAATTTTGAGAAACACCTTTCTAAGGTTTAGAGACTTTATTAGATTAAGAGGAGAAAGTACAGAGAGCTCCTGCCACAAGCAAGGTCTAACTCTGTCTGCCCCAGGCTTACCTAGAATTCTAATAGCCCAGGCTGGCCTCAAGTTCACTGTGATCCTTCTCCCTCAGCCTCTCCAATGATAGGATTAGAAGAAGTTCAAGGGCTGGAGAGATGGCTCAGCGGTTAAGGCACTTGCCTCCAGTGCCTAAGGCCCCGAGTTCAATTCCCCAGGTCCCACATAAGCCAGACCCACAAGTGGTGGCCCTGGTGCTCTCTCTCTCTCTCTCTCTCTCTCTCTCTCTCTCTCTCTCTCTCTCTCTCTCTCTCCCTCTCTCTGCTTGAAAATGAATAAATAAAATAAAAAAAAAGAAGTTCAATATGCACCACAGAGAAAGTGTTTACTGTGACACCTGGCAAAAAACACCTTTAATCCAAGCATATATTATATTCTAAGCTGGTAAATTATGCTTCTATCCAATGCAGATCCCATTAAATAGTTTTGTAAATAAGCTGGGCGTGGTGGTGCACGCCTTTAATCCCAGCACTCAGGAGGCAGAGGTAGGAGGATCACCGTGAGTTCAAGGCCACCCTGAGATTACATAGTGAATTCCAGGTCAGCCTGGGCAAGAGCGAGACCCTACTTCGAAAAAAAAACAAACAAAAAAAAAAACAAAAAAAAGTTTTGTAAACACTCTTCACAAATACATAACATTCCTCTGAGAGCATGAGGACTTTCAAATTTCTTTAAAGTATTTTCAAGTTGTTTTTTAAATTTAAAATTTGTTTTTTTGAGACAAAGTCACATATACCCTATAATATACACTTATGAGAAATACCATTAGCACTAATAGATAGGAGGGACAAAAAATAGAGCATGAGAAAGGTCAAAAATGATGGCAGCTCTTGGTAAATTTGCTTGTAATAGGACAGAATGTATGCCATGCTCACGTGAGTTATAGGCTATGGATTTTCTCACTTTTAAGAGAGCACCATTTCAGTCGTCCTATGGCTCTAGTTCTGTGATCATCCTTATAACAGTGAATGAGGGATCTAATGAACGTTTAAATAAGGATCCCTCCAATGTGAAAATAATCTAACTTTTTTTTGTTTTTTTATAAATATTTTCTTTTTAAAAATTCATTTCTTTATTTTATTTTATTCATTTTCAAGCAGAGATACAGAGAGAGAGAGAGAGAGAGAGAGAGAGAGAGAGAGAGAGAGAGAGAGAGAGAGAGAGAGAGACCACCTTGTGGGTCTGGCTCACGTGGGCCCTGGGGAACTGAACCCAGGGCACTGGAGGCAAGTGCCCCAACCTCTGAGCCATCTCTCCAGTCCTTTTTTTGTTTTTTTTGAAGTAGGGTCTCACTCTAGCCCAGGCTGACCTGGAATTCACTATGTAGTCCCAGGCTGGCTTTAAACTCATGGTGATCCTCTTACCTCAGCCCCTGGGACTACAAGTGTGCACCACCCTAACCCTAACCCTGGTGCATCTAATTTTTCATCTCCATATAGTCATGTTAGGTTTCTCTATTCTGAATTTGTGCTTCTCTTTCACCATATATATATATATATATATATATATATATATATATATATATATATATATATAAAACATTTTATTTATTAATTTTCAAGCAGAGATAGATAGATAGATAGATAGATAGAGAGAGAGAGAGAGAGAGAGAGAGAGTATGCCAGGGCCACCACCTTGTGGGTCTGGCATATGTGGGTCCTGGGGAATTGAACCCAGGGCCTTAGGCACTGGAGGCAAGTGCCTTAACTGATGAGCCATCTCTTCAGCCCTCACCATATTTTTGTGTATATATATCCTAGCTACCAAGATCTGGTGAAAAGACATGCCTACGAGGTGGTAGTTTAGATATTTTCAAATAGTCTGCAAGAACTGTTAAATAGCATGGTGCATCTATTACTTATGGAGACAAGTGTTCACACATGCACTCGATTCCAATTGGAAACATTTATTCTAGAAGTCAAGGTTTTCCTAATGTGGAAATCTTTCACACTCCTCCCTCCCCTCTTCCCTACCTCATAGTTATGATAAATCCTAGCATTACAGACTTGGTGACTGTAAAGTTTACAGTTTAGCTTTTTATTTACTAACACCATGACTTTGCCAGTAGTCATGACTCTGCTAAGAAGTATAAAAAAGTCTGTCAGTATGACTATGAGATACACTACTGCTCTTCTCCTCTGTGGACCTGTCTCCTTTCTTAGGTGACCTTTCACTGTTGTCTAGTGGTGTGCTTTGGTATGCTATTTTCCACTTTGTGTTCCAGTTCTTTTGGTTTTATTTCTATTCATCGATATAAGAGCTTGAAATAATAGGCTTAGGGGCAAGTGCAGAGGATAAGCACAAGCAGAGAAGCAAAAACCCGAAGGCCTTGCTTTGAGATAAAGGCCCAGCCACCCTTAAGTGGGACTGCTCCATTAGCACTAATGGAGAGCCTGTCAGCTGAGGCATCACCATGGTTAATCAGCTGGTGGCGCCTGATCCTCTCGGTCCTTCAGAGGCTTACTCAACACTACCAGACTATGTGTAAGTCATTTCTTGTGAATTATTGAAACAAACGTTTGATTGCTAATTGGGGAACACTGTGTTTTATAATCACTCCAATTTGAGTTTTTAGCACTAAACAAAACCGTTACAATTGATTTGTGATTTTTCCTTGGTTTCAGTTTTCTGTAGTTTATTTCTTACTGCTTGAATTCAGCAGTTAGCTATGTTGATTATTTCAAGTCTTTTATTCTATATTACTAAGATTTTTTGGAGGGGGTGTTGATTGGTTGGTTGGTTTTTGAGAAAAGGTCTCACTGTGTAGCCTTGGCTCACCTGGAACTTACTAAGTGAACCAGGATGGCCTCAATCGTGAGTCTTTCTGACTCTGCCCCCAAGTGTTATGACCTATGTTATTATACCCACTAATGCTCTTAATTTTTTTTCAGTTTTCTTCAATAAGATTTGGTCTGTAGAGGTATTTTATGTTAAGAGTTTTGGGAAGTCCTTAATACATAATGAAAGTTAGGTATTATGGAACATAATTGCAATAAAAGAATCCATAGATAACTATGTTACTTTTGTTTTTTGAGGCAGGGTTTCAGACTGGCCAGGAATATATGATCCTCTTGCCTCCACCTCCCAGTGCTAGGTTTACAGCACGTACCACCACACCCTGTTTTATGTGGTCCTGGGACATCATACCCAGAACTTCGTGCATGCTACCTAAATCTACAAACTGAATTACATACTTAGCCTTATTACTAGGTTTTTAATGGAAAATTTCCCTAGAATTTTTTTTATTCTCATATAACTTACTGACTAAATCATAACTGCAGCTTCATAAACAAACTTGTGTGTCACTCATATATAAAATTTGAAGCCAGGCATGGTGGTACACATCTTTAATCCCAACACTCAGAAGGCAGAGGTAAGAAATCACTGTGAGTTCGAGGCCACTCTAAAGACTACATAGTGAATTCCAAGTCAGTCTGGGCTAGAGCTAGAGCCTGCCTCAAAAAGACAAAACAATAATAAAAAAAAAAGAAATGTTCCACATATATATATATATATATATATATATATAAAGCTATATTTAAAAATTTAGCTATACCAAGTGCCCAGAAATAAGTGGTGTTGTCAGCTTCTCATTGCTGTGCAGAAAAGAACCTAACCAAAAGTGGCTTAAAGGAGGAATGGGTTTATTTTGGCTTAGGGACTCGAGGGGGAGCTCCATCATGGCAGGGAGAATTGATGGCATGAGCAGAGGGTGGACATCACTTCCACCACAGCACTGCAAACAGTTGCAGGAAGGTGTGCCAAACACTGGCAAGGGGAAGCTGGCTATAACCCTCCATAAGCCCGCCCCCAACAACACCTCCAACAAGGCTCCAATTTCAAAACTCCCATCAGCTGGGGATCAAGCATTCAGAACACATTAAGTTTATGGGAGAACACCTGAATCAAACCACTACAATCCACCCCTAGTCCCCCCTAAACTGATAACCATAGTTAATCATAATGATGTTTAAACATCCCATAATTCAAGGTCTTAACTAAGCTGTAATACCAAAAACAAACAAAAACAAACCCATAATGCACAGAACATTCATACTGCAAAAGATGGCATTGGTCATAACAAAGACAAATTGAACCAATACAATATTTAAAACAAACAGGGCACACATCAAACTCTAACTCCAAGTATGATAATTCTAACCAGTGAAGAGTCTTTGGAATTCCAATTCTGCCCCTCCAGCTAGGCTACTCACAGTCCTGGACAACTCCATCTGGTGTCAGCAGCTCTTCCTGGCCGCCTTCCTATAGTCCTGGCATTTCCATTGCGTCTCCACTATAACCCATGGCTCACTCTTGGACATCTACGCAGGCAACCCAACACATATACTTCACACTGCCCATGGCCATTTCCAAAAAACAAAACCATGTTGCAAATCCAATGACCCTCTCTTCCTGTACTTGTTATACTTTATAGTACCAGATGGGTTACCAATTTGTTAATCCAAGGAAGAATAAAGCTGACTTTGAAGAGCAGGGCATTCTTTTAGCATTCAGGCCCCCTACTTCAAAATAGTCTGCATTATTCCTGCTATCCCAGTGTAGATCAGCTGGCTGAATCTCAATGGTTGTAATCTCTCAAATAGTTGCATTTGAACGGGCAACAGTTTTGGCCCAGCAATTTCATTTGTTTCCATCTGTTCACACCAGTTCATTTATAAACAATGCAACCCTGCACAAATTCTCAGGACATAGGCAGGCAAAACACAGCAAGCCCTTCACACAAACTGCTTCTAGACCCATCCTGACCAAGTTCTTTCTCACCTACATAAGCCAAACCTCACAGTCCATAGTTCTTACTACTTTCAGGTCTTTCTAACTCTGACCAGAATCCATCAAGCTGTATTTACAGTATTGCTAGGCATTTCTTAGGCTGAGGTTTTAAATCTTTCCACATTCCTCCTGCAAATCAGTTCCAAAAAGCCAAAGCCACAGAATCAGGGTTCTAGCAGCTATTACAGATCCCACTTTCTGGTAACAAAAATGTTGTAGTTAACTTCTTGTTGCTGCACAGAAAAGAACCCAACCAAAAGCAGCTCATGGAAGAAATGGGTTTATTTTGGCTTACAGACTTGAGGGGAAGTTTCATTATGGCAGGGAAAATGATGGCATGCACAGAGGGTGGACATCACCTCCGCCACAGCACTGCCAACAGTGGCAGGAAGGTGTTTCAAACGCTGGCAGGGGAAGCTGGCTATATAACCCCATAAGCCCACCCCCAATAGCACAGCTCCAACAAGGTTCAAATTCCAAAACTGTCATCGGCTGGGGATCAAGCATTCAGAACACATTAAGTTTATGGGGGACACCTGAATCAAACCACAGTAGGTAAAGTTATTTTCCCTACAATTATTCTAGAAAAGTTTTCTCACTGAAATAAAAATGAAATATTTAAAAATTTCCTCAACATCACAATGAGAATAAGTACATAATGTTATTTAATAGAAAAACTAATATGTCCATGAAATCTCTGCTGTTTGTTGTAGCTCTAATGAGAAGACTCTTCATCAAAAATGTGTTGCATAGTTTTTATTTTAGCTCTGTTCCTAAAAGAAGGAAAAAAAATAGCTCTTTAAAAAAACATTTTTTAGGTCTGGAGAGATGGCTCAGCGGTTAAGGCACTTGCCTCCAGTGCCTAAAGCCCCGGGTTCAATTCCCCAGTACCCACATATGCCAGACCCACAAGGTGGTGGCCCTGGTGTTCTCTCTCTGCTTGAAAATGAATAAATAAAATATTTAAAAAAAACATTTTTTATTCATGCATATCAGGATAATCAGATGGAATTTATATATAAGAAACATGTTTGCTTTACTTATATTTAGTTTGGATAAAATGATATTAAAATGCAATTCTTAATTTATCTTAATTGAAATAGCATAATAGAAGGAATACATGAAACTATTCTCTCTCACCAGATAGAAAACAATCCTGTTAGCCAGTTTGCATGAGGTGCTTCAATTCACCTTGTAAGTTGAATCAGGGATGGACTCTTGTTCCTATATCATATGTCTTAGTGTGGAGTAGATTTGCTTATTTAATATATAAAAAACTGCCAGGTGTGGTGGCGCACACCTTTAATCCCAGCACTCGGGAGTCAGAGGTAGGAGGATCGCCCGTGAGTTTGAGGCCACCCTGAGACGACATAGTAAATTCCAGGTCAGCCTGGACTAGAGCAAGACCCTACTTCGAAAAACCAAAAAAAAAAAAAAAAGAAAAAAAAGAAAGAAAGAAAGAAAAAGAAAAAAAAATATAAACCCAGAATATCACGTAGTTTCAACTTCTTTATCATGTGTTCTAAAGTACAAAAGTTAAAGAGATAGAGTAAAAGAAATAGCTTTAGCTGGATGTGGTGGGGAATGCCTTTAATCCCAGCATTTGGGAGGATGACCGTGAGTTCCAGGTCAGCCTGAAACTATGTAGTGAATTCCAGATTAGCCTGGTCTAGAGCAAGATTCTACCTCAAAAAACCAAAGCATAAAACAGGAAAAGGAGCTGGGCATGGTGTTGTACGCCTTTAATCCCAGCACTCAGGAGGCAGAGGTAGGAGGATCACCATGTGTTCAAGGCCACCCTGAGACTACATAGTGAATTCCAGGTCAGCCTGGGCTAGAGTGAGACTCTACCTCTAAAAACAAAGCAAAACATAACAAAACAAAAAACAGGAAAAGGAAATAGTTTTAAATTTTCATATTTTTATTCATTTATTAGAGAGAATGAGTGAGCATAGAGGCATGTCAGACCTCTTATCACTGTGAATGAACTCCAGATGCATGTGCCACTTTGTGCGTCTGGCAAGCAATTGCCTTTAACCACTGAGATCTTTCCAGCCCAAAAGAAATTATTTATTTGTTTGAAAGAGAGAAAGAGAGTAGCCAGGCGTGGTGGCACATGTCTTTAATCCCAGCACTCGGGAGGCAGAGGTAGGAGGATTGCCGTGAGTTCAAGGCCACCCTGAGACTACAGAGTTAATTCCAGGTGAGCCTGGACTAGAGCGAGACCCTACCTTGAAAAAAAAGAGAGAGAAAGAGAAAGAGGCGGGGGTGGGGAGGAGAGAATGGGTGCACCAGGGCCTCCAGTTACTACAACTCCAGACACATGTGCCACTTGGTGCATCTGGCTTTATGTGGGTACTGGGGAATCAAACCTGGGTTCTTAGACTTTGCAGGCAAGTGTTTTAACCACTTTACTATCTCTCTAGCCCAAAAGAAATAGTTATATGAATATGTAATTATACCCTTAAAAGAAATAGTTCTTTACATATAATCATTATTATTTGGTTTCAGCTTTACAATTCTTACAACACTGACTTTGTGTTTTATTAATGATATTTCTTTGAACTAAGGCTGACTTTCAATATGTTTAGTGTCAGGCTGAATATCAGTGGCAATTTACTGTTATATATAAAATATATTAAAGAGAGAGTGAAGAATTTAAATGGAAGAGCCAAAGGACGGGTAGGACTGCTTACAGCGCAAACGTCCAGACAGGAAATGGCCTTGATATTCATGACTTCGCAGTGCCTGATAATACCTCCACATCATGGGAGGGTGAAGACACCAAAACCAAATAGACTAATGGAGAGGGGGAAGAAATATGAGGGAGGGCCAAGGAGGGAATCATAATGGTTTATTGTCTAAAATTATGGAAATTATCAATAAAAAGTTTTTTTAAAAGAAAGAATTTAAATGGACTAGTAGAATTAACAGAATGCTATTTCTCTTTGTGCTTTATATATTGGTGCAAGTCTTGTCTTTTGCTTTCATTATACAGACACTGAAAAGCGGCCTGACTATGGTTGGGAAAGTGGTGACTCAGCTGACAGGCACACTGCCTTCAGGTGTGAGCGAAGATGATGTCACCGTCCACAGCAACTCCCGCCGGAGTCCTTTGGTCCCAGGCATCATCACGGTTATTGACACTGAAACAGTGGCCGAGGGCCAGGTAAGAGCTTTGCTTGAATGACGTTTCTGTTATCCCTCAAGTTTGGATTAACATCATAGTCAACCAAAAGTTATCTGGTCTAAAGAGACTAATAATTTTAGAAAGTCAGAAATAGAAATAATTTCATGTCAATGTTTTATTCTAGGAAAGTGACATGTTAAAGCTGTCACTTCAAACATTATTAATTCATAAACCTTAAAGGCAAATTTGAAGTTCTAGAAAGCCTCTTAACTCTTTATCAGAACACTTATTTCATAAATACATAAATAAATTCATATCTATTTATACTATTCTGTTCATAATATTTTTATGTAACACCATATGATAATCACAATCCTAAAATTAATAAGTTTCTTCTTAAGGCAGAGATTTGTACATGAAAGCTGCCAGGAGAACCTTACACATGTGAGAAAAATAAAAATAAATGACAGTAAGTGTGAGTGACATGAGTTTGTACAATATGCCAAATCTTACGACTTTTTTACTTTTTAAATTTTTGTCTTTTGGAGGCCAAGTCTTACTTTGTAGCCAGGCTGACTTGGAACTCACATCAATCCTCAGCTTCCCAAGTGTAGGGATTATAGGAGTTAGCCGCAATCTCCAGCTAATCTCTCTCTTTTTAAACATAAAAATAATACGTGAAGCATTAAAGGCATAATCAGAAAACATGCACAGCAATAGTACTCATGCAAGTATGAGGACCCAGGTTAGGATTTCTAGCACCCAGCCCTCAGGAGGTGGAGCCAGGGCATCCCTGGAGCAGGTGGGCTCCTTAGACTACCTGAATGGGCAAGCTCTGGGCTCAAGTGGCACATGATCACTATGAGTTCGATGCCACCCTGAGACTACATAGTGAATTCCAGGTCAGCCTCGGCTAGAGTGAGACCCTACCTTGAAAAAAATTAGACAAAAAATGGTGAAAATTGGGATTGTCCATTACTGTAAGAATTGGCATATCATGACTTTGAACATGATTGCATTTTGCATATAGATAAATCTAGTTCATATTTGTCCTAATAATGTTCTCTCTTGTCTGTAGTCATGTTAGCTGGCTATTTGTGGAATGTATAAAACCATCTGTGAGGGCACACCTTCCTGCCGCTGTTTGCAGTGCTGTGGCAGAGGTGATGTCCAGCCCTCTGCTCATGCCATCGTTTTCCCTGCCAGGATGGAGTCTCCCCTCGAGTCCTTAAGCCTAATAAACCCATTAAAAAAAAAAAAACCATCTGTGAGGAGTATAGTGTATCTTCTGATTGTATAGAATTACTATATTTTTCAATATAGTGGGAACATTATTTTTTGAGGTGTTCAGGTGTTATCTTCAAGCTATTGGTGAGAAAACTTTAACCTTCATTTGTCCATCCTTTTCTGAAGGTGCTTGTGAGTGAGGATTCTGACAGCGATGGCATTGTGGCCCATTTCCCTGCCCATGAGAAGCCGGTATGCTGCATGGCTTTTAATACTAGTGGTAAGTTTTGTTTTGTTTCACCATTTACCTGGTGAGTTCTTCCCTCCAAGAATATTGGAAAATGAAAATGTACAATGTGGAATCTGGCTTTTCTTCATATGTCAGTGTGTATCGGAAATGCTGAGAGTCAGTAAGTGAAAATGGAATGACAGCTCATGCTAACAATTTACACTCATCCAAAACAGTAATTTAACTCAATATGAAAGTCATGATTGAATAGTAGCAGTTGGTAAGTGGTGCTATTGAGTTGTGTTAATTTTCATATTGTGGTTAGGCCCCCAAATACCAATATTCTGAACTTAAATATTTCTTTGTTTTGTTTTGTTTTTGTTTTTCTAGGTAGGGTCTTGCTCTAGTCCAGGCTTACCTGGAATTCACTATGTTCTCAGGGTGGCCTTGAACTCACGGCAATCCTCCTACCTCTGCCTCCCGAGTGCTGGGATTAAAGGCGTGTGCCACCACGCCCGGCCTTAAACTTTAATATTTCTTGCAACTGAATTTTTCAATATACTATTATATAAGCTCACTGATTGTTTTTAATGTTTTGTTTTTGTTTGTTGTTGATGTTCTGTTTTCTGGCTGTACCTGCGGCATGTGATAAGGGCTAATAGTAAAAGTAATATGAAATGTCCTATTTGCACTTTTCCTCTAAACTTTTTCTTATGAAAAGATTCATGCATAAAACAAACTAGAAAGAGTGAATTCCAGGTCAGCCTGGGCTAGAGTGAGACCCTACCTTGAAAAACAAAACAAAACAAAACAAAACAAAACAAAACAAAAAAACCAAAAAACAAAAAAAAAAAAAAACAAACTAGAAAAGTAGTTTAAGCTGAGTGTGGTGGCACACACCTTTAATCTAGTATTCGGGAGGCAGAGGTAGGAGGATCACTGTAAATTCAAGACCATCCTAGGACTACAGAGTGAGCCCCAGGTCTGCCTGGGCTAGAGTGAGCCCTATCTTGAAAAAAAAATGCCCCAGATGAATTGTTAGATTAAAAAAAATAAACTTAATATTGATTTAATCTAATAGTAGTTTTATAGACATTCATTTTTAGACTGGTAGTTCCACCACCTGGATTTAGCAGGTGTTCAAATTTATGCATGTTGTCTATACATGGAAACAGGTGTTTTCTTGAAACATTTAGTATATTGGGTGCATTGTCATATTTCATCACATTCCTGTTCACCATACATTTCTTTAGAATAAGGAATTTGTCCTTCATAGTTATATATTTTACATTGTAACCAAGAAAGATGACAGTTTATATTATCTAGCATCAGATCCATATTTTCTATTTTTTTGTTTGCTTAATTTTTTTTGAGGCATGATCTCACTCTAACCCAGGCTGGATTGGCATTCTTTAGCCCCCGGCTGGCTTTGAATTTATGGTGATCCTCCTACCTCAGCCTCCAGAGTGCTGGGATTAAAGGCTGTACCACCCGATCTAGCTCTATCTTTAATTTCATATTTTGCAGAAATGTGTTCTCTAAGTACTTAAAACCAAAGCCTAATTAACATTCCTTCCTTACATTGTTATGTACTTATCCCCCCCCCCCCTTGCTGAGGCTCAGACTCAGGGCCTTACGAATGCTAGGCAAGTAGTCGACCACCTAGAGCACAACAGCTCTTAATTCCTCTTAATATAGTATATAATTTGTGTCTTTTAATTATTTTTGCAATGTCTGGAACAGCTGTCATCAAAATTCTGCATTTGCTGGAATTTTTTCTTATGATAATAGTTTCTGTATTTCTTTATGCCCTGGATCTTCAGTAATTGAAAGTTAGATCTAAAGATGGTGAAAAGCATGATGTTTATGAAGTTTGTTTTTATGACAGGGATTTTTTGCTCACAGTGGCTTCAAACATGTATTCTTCTGCTCCACCTTCTATGTGCTGTGCCAGGCAGATGAAGGAGTTCTTTCTTTGTTTTAAAATATCCTAAGTATTGCTTTGTCCACCATTTTATCTCACTAGGGCACATTATATGACACGGTCTCATGATTTGTGACTCTGTCTTTGATTACTTGGATAAGATGGTGAAAATCAAATGTCCACATATTTCAGACAGAATTTTCCTATGGAGAGTAGCGAGTGTCCTGTGGAAGTATTGTTTTGACTTCTATCCTAAAAGTGGAAATTCAGTGCCTTTATTATATTGGTGGTTGCAGAATGATGGATTTTTGAATTATGTCATGTTTCCTTGTATTTACTGATTGCTAGTCTTCAATAATGGAAAAGTTCTCATCAGCCAGGGATGAACCACAGTTCTGTCTATTATAATGGGCAGGATAAATTATTAATCTTTCTTTTTCATTAGTTACCAATTTTCTCATCTAGCCTTATTTTGCTTAAAAATGCCCATGGTGGCAAATGAGTTATATTTAAAATATAATTTGTTTCTAAATAAGAGATTGAAAGGTTCTTTGTTTTCAGAGCAAATACTGTCTTTGTAAATTTATAATCTTTTCAAGTCTTATTTATTTGGTTGATGTATCTGAGGGCCCTGACATTTTTATCTTACTGTTTTTAGAAATGATGGTATCACAGAAAATTGATGTATTGCTTTTTTCTTTTCATCTTTTTAAATAAAGAATGATGGTAAGAAGGTAATATAGAACATTTTGATTAATCTCCTTTCTGATATCCTTGTCATTTTTGATGAAGAGAGATTTATATAGTAATTGGTAATTACTATGGCTGATTTAATTAATAAGGACAAGTAATTAAAATTCTCTGAGTGTGTGGGAATTAAAATTGAATAAACATTTTGAAAGTTCAATCACTTGTTTCCTCCTTCTTAGTTGGAATATCCAGTAAGATTCATTTTTCTGGGCATGGTGTCTCATGCCTTTGATCCCAGTACTAGGTAGGCGGGGAGCGGGGTGGGGAGTGATTGCTGTGAGTTTGAGGCTACCTGGGCTAGAGTGAGACCCAACCTTGAAAAAACAAAGAAAAAATTATTTTTCAATTCCATCTTTTCTATGCCAAATTTCCTTTGCATTAATGTATATTTCATACCCGGGAAGGCCTCTGACATGGGAAGCTACAATTTTCCTCTCTGACTTTGCATTATAAAAGAACATATTTCTGTTGTGGTGGCATAGGCCTTTAATCCCATCACCTGAGCCAGCAACAGCACTGTGAGCTTGAGGGCAGCCTGGGCTATAGAGTGAGTTCCAGGTCAGATGGTTTCAGTGAGACCCTGCCTGAATAAAAAGAACATATTACATGATATCAAGGATATCATAGTCATCTCTCATTGTCCAGCAATAAGCTCTGTATAATAAGCTTTATGTTTGAAATCTATATTTTAGCATTTGGTCTGTTTAACTCCCCACATTTGTATTTATATGATAAGATTGAAATACCAATATTTATATCTATCTGTCTGTGTTTTTAGAACACTTGGTTTATAAGTAGGAGGAAATTTATTTTTTGATCATCACTTGTTTAAATGTTTCTTTCCTTTGTGAACCTTTAGGTTCCTTCCAGTTAGGATCTGATGTCATTCATCTTCCTACATCTACTACCTAGCTCAGTGTCCCAATATGTTGACATACTTAGTGAATGAATTATTACTATTATTTTTTTATTCATTTTCAAGCAGAGAGAGAGAATGAGAGAGAGAGAGAGAGAGAGAACATCAGAGCCACCACCTTGTGGGTCTGGCTCATGTGGGTCCTGGGGAATTGAACCTGGGGCCTTAGGCACTGGAGGCAAGTACCTTACCCGCTGAGCCATCTCTCCAGCCCATGAATGAATTATTTTGAACTTTTCCCCTATGATATACATATGTATGTATGTATGTATGTACGTATGTCACTGTGTTAAATATGATAGTGTCTGCTTTAAAAATAAAAGTGACCAGCCAGTTTAATACTGAGTTTTTATTTCCTCAATTTCTATTGATATTTTGATCAAAGTCTCTTGAACCTGTTTTGGAATTTATTCATTTTCATATGGTTCATAGTGTCTAGTTTTTCTTCACATTATTTGCATATAATTATTTTTCACATAGCTATCTTTGAAGCTTGTTAGTGTAATTGGAAATGCTTCCACAGGTGTTTACTGCCTCAGACAAGCTTATAACTTATGAGTTAATGAATGATAATTTTAAAAACAGAATTTTTCACTCAAGTATTTGTTGTATCTGAAAGCTTATGAATAACAAAATGATGGGTATTTTCTTATAATTTCACTTCTATTATGTAATTGTCCAAATATTGCATATTCTTGAAAAATTAGTGTGGAGCAAACATGCATCAATATGTATTTGTTCAATATTTATTTATTTCTGTGGTGCTGAGAACTGGACCCAGGACCTCATACACACTAGGCGAGGGACCTGGGATTTAAGTTTCACACCAGTCCTTTTCCATGTTTAAAATCTTAATGCATTTTGCCTTTTCAATAATTATTATTCTGAGAAAGTGGCATGTATGTTTCTCCTTATTTTATTTTTTTATTTTCTTTTTTCTCCTTATTTTCAAACAGGCCCATGGCACTATTTTCTTTAAAGACCTTTATCAAAGATGGTGAAGCATGATGCATTTCACTGGGTTCACCCAGACATATTGGAAGGTAGCTCTTTCACCAGTGCAGCCTCTGTTTCCCTGGCTAAGGCTTGTGAGCAAAAGGCACCCTTGAAACACCTCACTAGTTTGTCAGGCAGGAGCTGAATTCTTCAGGGCATCACTTCAGCAGTGTTTTTTAAGGCCTTTTCTGTGTCTCCATGTTTGATTTCAATGAAGGCTTTGTTACAAAAAGCACACTGCACGTTTTATAGCAATCTGTAGGCAGAGATTTTATAGGATTGTTTACAGTCCATCTGAGAGCCTGTTTGGCTCAGAATAATTTGTTGTTCGGTATATTGTTGTTGCTTATGGGTAATGTAGAAAATACTCTGAAGACCTGAGTTGTTACTTTTTTTTTTAAGTCTTGCCTTTTTTGGGTGGTGGGGGTGTTCAAGGTAGGGTCTCGCTCTAGCCCAGGCTGACCTGGAATTCACTATGCTATCTCAAGGTGGCCTTGAACTCATGACTATCCTCCTACCTCTGCCTCTGGAGTGCTGGGATTAAAGGTTTGTACCACCTCGCTAGTCTTGACTTTGGCCATGATTTGGTTTTTTGAGGTAAGGTCTCACTCTAGCCCAGGCTGACCTAGAATTCACTGTGTAGTCTCAGGATAGCCTTGAACTCATGGTGATCCTCCTACCTTTGCCTCCTGAGTACTGGGATCAAAGGCCTGCGCCACCACGCCTGGCTGGCCAAGGCTTTTATTCATCAGGTCCTGACAGTAATTCTGCTGCCTTTCCTCCCTGAGATGGTTCCCCTGTGTAGCCCAGCCTAGCCTCAAACTCATGATTGTCCTCTTCCACTGTCACAAGTGATAGAATGTAAGCACGCATATGCCCAGACCCACTTTTATTGTTATTTTTACATAGCTTCTCACTCATCTTCATTTGCCTTCTAAGGGTTTAGGCATGCACTCATGCATATATGTTTGAACAAGGAGGGGACACTGTCAGATAGCTTAGGAGTTGTGATATGTCCCCCTACAGTTTAAAAAAAATGTTGTCGGGTGTGGTGGCACACGCCTTTAATCCCAGCACTCGGGAGGGAGAGGTAGGAGGATCACCAGGAGTTCAAGGCCACCCTGAGACTACGTAGTGAATTCCAGGTCAGCCTGGGCTAGAGTGAGACCCTACCTCGAAAAACCAAAAAAAAAAAAAAAAAAAGTTTAGGGGAAATCAAGTATTTTCTATTATTTTCCCTTTGAATTCTCTCCTTACAAATGTATGAATATGATTAAGAGATGGTATAGAATGAGGTATTTTTTTCTTCACTGACTGAATATGTTTGTTAGGTTTTGAATTTTTATTAATTGGTATATTTGTATAAAAGTATATATAATTCGTGTGGGTCATGATGGAATACTAAAGCTCTTCATGTTTAAATAATAACCAATTTAATTTAATTGGTTTTTAAATTTAAATGGGCATTTATTTAAAATGTAAGTCATAGATTTTTTTTTGATAGATTTTTAATAATATGTTCCAGTATTTACTCAAATGCATGCCATATATGTTCCTAAATTTATTTATTTATATCAAGAAGTTTTCCGACATTAACCCTCTAAAATTCCCTATAATTTATAACTTGCATTTTCATGGGGTATGTTATGTATCTAAAAATAAAAATAGTGCTTTTTAGTATACTTTTTACAAGTTTAGGGGAGTTCTTAAAAGAAACAAGCAAAACATAAAAAAAGTTAATTGTATTTTTATCTTAAAAGGCAATCTTTCTCAAGTAGCATATATTCAAGAATATAGTATAAGTAATTTTCTTAATTTTTTTTTTGAAGAAAGCCATATATTTAGATGACAGTTATATGAAATTGACCTGGACATCAGAATTCACCATCAAACCAGCTCTGTAGGCACTTCGTGGGTAGAATACTGCTGCCCAGTGAGGGAGGGAGGAAAGGTGGACTGGCTGGCAGAGCGCTTGCAGTTCTGGCTTCCGTGGGAAACTCCTTGGTCAGCAGCCACTGTTTTAATCCCTCATCCCATTCTTGTTTATTAGCTGCGACTCTGAGTCCAGAATCTAAACAAATATTTATGATTCGTTTAGAAGAGTTTTGCTTAGATCTTTATAGATTAGGTATGGGTGGATGGTACATGTCTGTTGCTTTCAGTCATTTAGGTACAAAATTAGTAAGGTTTTCTAGAGAGTTTCTTTTGTGTTAAAATATTATTGGAGGGCAGCTTTAGGTTTAGAGCAATATTGACAAAAGTACAGAGCTCTCCTATGGCCATTTCTCCCTCAAGTGACCGATATGATAGCCTGTACTACAGTGAACACTTAAGAAACAGTAGCTGTACCTACTTCAACCTGTCATTGTAACCTATCCTCCACAGTTTAAATTAAAGTCCTCTTATTTACATCAAATCTGGAGCTTTGTAAGCTATTTTTTCCCCTAAAACATTCTTTTTTTTTTTTTTTTTTTGGTTTTTTCAAAGTAGGGTCTTGATCTAGTTCAGGCTGACCTGGATTTCACTATGTAGTCTCAGGGTGGCCTTGAACTCACAGCAATCCTCCTACCTCTGCCTCCCGAGTGCTGGGATTAAAGGAGTGCGCCACCATGCCCGGTTCCCTTTCTCTCTTTATTTTATTTATTCATTTTCAAGCAGAGAGAGAGACTACACAGTGAATTTCAGGTCAGCCTGGGCTAGAGTGAGACCCTACCTTGAAAAACAAACAAACAAACAAAAAGAGAGAGAGAGAAAGGGGAGAGGGGAGGCAGAGAGAGAGAGAGAGAATAGGCATACCAGGGCTTTAGGCACTCCAGATGCATGCGTCACTGGAACTCACTGTGCTGGAATTAAAGGCATGTACCACCACACCCAGCTTGAACTCTTTCTGCTTTGCAGGCAAACACCTTAACTGCTAAGCCATCTCTCCAGCCTGCCCCTCTTTTTCTTAATAAAATATTTATTTATTTGTAAGTAGAGAGATTTTGTGTGTGTGTGTGTGTGTGTGTGTGTGTGTGTGTGTGTGTGTGTGAGAGAGAGAGAGAGAGAGAGAGAGAGAGAGAGAGAGAGAGAGAGAGAGAGAGAGAGAGCGCGCCAGGGCCTCCTGCCACTACAAAGTCCAGATACATGTGCCACTTTGTGTATTTGGCTTACGTGGATACTGGGGAACTGAACCAGGGTCCTTAGGCTCTGGAGACAAGTGCTCCAACTGCTAAACCATCTCTCCAGCCCCCCCCCCCTTTTTTTTAAATGGCATTTTGTGATGTATCACAAGGTGGCCTTGAACTCATGGTCCTGCTCCCTCAGTCTCTTGAGTCTTGTGAATCATGCTTTTCTTGTCATGAGTAAGGCACGATCATCAGTCTAGGGACTGAAGAATCTCTTCTATATAATCGTATAATGCTTACTTGTACTGCTTACAGTCAGGGGTAGGTTATGGTTCTTTGAGCTTTTTTTCTGTCTTGGAATATCTGTATTTGGTCTGTAGCTGTGAAGCAGTTATTTCTCTCTCTCTAAACTGTGTAGATGACCCATACTGCACATTATATCAAGTGTGTGTACATATCATGGGTAATTGAAATGGAGGTTTGTAATAGGTGTGAATTATAAATATCCTATGGATATGACATTTTATTTGAGAAACAAGAATAATGGGCTGATGTTCTGTGTCACAGTGCCTTGGACATCAGAACAGATAAGTTTTTTTTTTATTACATTGGAAGGTAGAAACTGCATTAAGGCTGACACCTCTAAAACAGACCTCATGTCTTTCATTCAGTAAATAATTGATCTGCTTTCCAGAGGCGTTACTTTTGCCAACGGACTGCTGGAGCCGTGAAGTGCGACACATCTACATTTTAAACCATTACCCCTCCTTGGCAGGGAAATTGCTTTTCCAACCATTAATAAGAGGAAAATGAATGTTGAGTCTCTAGTAAAACAGATTAAACATGCACCCTTTGGATGCTTGACTGCATCTTTAACAGAATTGAAATTCTTCTGGTCACTCAAATGATGTATATTGAGAGGTGATGGTGGTTTGGGGTTAATCTTTAAAGAGGCTTAAATTAGATTTCTTTTCATAAAACTTGTTTCCATTGGTCATAGCAAGTCATCTGAAAAACACCTTGCCTTCATTTTTAGTAATGTTTGTAATGACGTACAGATTTATTTTATTTATTTATTTTTTTAAGATAGGGACTCACTTTGTAGCCCAAACTGACCTCAGTCTTGGGAGTGCTAGGATTACAGGTGTGAGCCTTTGTCCTTGGCTACCTCACCGATTTTTACAAGCTAATGTGGTTTAAGCTTTTGCTTTGGGTGCTCTTGATTCCTTCCCAGTATCTGCAGCACGTTATCATTTACAAGGCAAAGGCAACTTGAAGGGTTTTTGCCTTTTTTTGCTCCCGACCTGATACTTCCATTATAGGTTTGTATTTCCTGTCTAGTTTTGTTACTCTGTTATGTGGAGTGCTTTACTCATAGTATGGGTCACTCCATGAAAAGTGGCTTTCTTTGCCTTGGCACATTGTGGCACTGTAGCTGTGCAAGAATCTGAGGAAACTTTGTAGGAATTTGATAAAGTACAATGCATAGTGACCCCATATTTTCAGGAACTCACTGTAGTATCTTAATTTCTAAAAGTAAATATATACATTGTGGGGCTGGAAGGATGGCTTAGCAGTTAAAGACACTTGATTGCAAATCCTAATGGCCTAGGTTCAATTTCCCAGTACCCATGTAAAACCAGATATACAAAGTAACGCATGCATCTGGAGTTTACTTGTCATGGCAAGAGGTCCTGGCATGCCCATACTCCCCCCCCCCCGCCCACTTACAAAGAAATAACACAAAAATATTTAAAAATATACTGTTTTGCCAGGCGTGGTGGCACGTGCCTTTAATCCCAGCACTGGGGAGGCAGAGGTAGGAGAATCGCTGTGAGTTCGAGGCCACCCTGAGACTACATAGTGAATTCCAGGTCAGCCTGGGCTATAGCAAGACCCTACCTTGAAAAAACAAAAAAAAAAAACACTGTTTTATGTTAATGGATGACTTAATAAGATACAATGTATTCATATACTGTCATTAAAATATTTTTTTCGGGCTGGAGAGATGGCTCAGTGGTTAAGGCACTTGCCTCCAGTGCCTAAGGCCCAGGGTTCAATTCCCCAGGACCCACATAAGCCAGACCCACAAAGTGATGGCCCTGGTGCTCTCTCTCTCTCTCTCTCTCTCTCTGCTTGAAAATGAAAAAATAAAATATTAAAAAAAATTTTTTCATATACTGTCATTATATATATTTTGTCTGTTTGTTTTTTGAGGTAGGGTCTTGCTCTACCTCAGGCTGACCTGGAATTCATGCTCTCTCTCTCTCTCTCTCTCTCTCTCTCTCTCTCTCTCTCTATCTCTCTGCTTGAAAATGAATATATAAAATATTTAAAAAATATATTTTTTTCATATACTGTCATTATATATATTTTGTCTGTTTGTTTTTTGAGGTAGGGTCTTGCTCTAGCTCAGGCTGACCTGGAATTCACGCTGTAGTCTCCACATGGCCTCAAACTCACAGTGATCATCCTCCTACCTCTGCCTCCCAAGTGCTGGGATTAAAGATGAGCACCACCATGTCCAGCTACAATGTTTTTTTCATCAGAGAGATGTTCCCGAAAGGCCAAAATATGTATGTTCCAGTCAACTCCTAAAGCAACTCTGGGTCCTAGATTTCTACCAGGAAGTGAAGAACCTGGCCCTTCCTCCCCACCCCCACACTTGATTGAGAAAATGTACTCAGCCATTTAATTGAACTAACGGGAGATGTGAATGCATGCAGTAGAACACCATATAAAAATGTGAAGTAAATATCTAGACCTGTAATAATTTAGCTATGTACAATAAATATAACAAAAATTCTCACTATACACATTGAATTTTACAAAAGAAGTATATATATATATATATATATATATATATATATATATATATATATATATATATATATATATATAAAACAAAATAGATACAGGTAGAAAATCCAAGGTTTGAGAGTGGAGAGTTAGCTCAGTGGTTAAAAGCACTGCTTGCAAAGTCTGATGGCCTGGGTTTGATTCTCCTGTACCCATATAAAGCCACATACACAAAGGGCACATTCATCTGGAGTTCACTTGTATGAAGCCCTGGCATACCCATCCTCCCTCCCTCCCTCTCTCTCTCTCTCTCTCTCTCTCTCTCTCTCTCTCTCTCTCTCTCTTTCTCTCTCTCTCTGCTTGCAAATAAATAATAAATTTAAAAATCTAAGGTTTGTTTAAGCTTTTTTTTTTTTTGGTTTTTCGAGGTAGGGTCTCACTCTAGCCCAGGCTGACCTGGAATTCACTATGGAGTCTCAGGGTGGCCTTGAACTCACGGTGATCCTCCTACCTCTGCCTCCCCAGTGCTGGGATTAAAGGCGTGCGCCACCACGCCTGGCTTTAAGCTTTTTGAATATAACCTTTGTGGTTATTAAAACACTGAAGGACCACAGAGCGTGGTGGCACATGCCTTTAGACCCAGCACTCAGGAGGCAAGGTAGGAGGATCACTGTGAATTTGAGGCCAGTCAGGGATTACTTAGTGAATTTCAGGTCAGTCTGGGTTAGAGTGAGACCTTACCTAGAAAGAAAAAGAAAACCCTGAAAGACTTGAGCATGTACCCTTTTATCTTACTTGTTCTCTACCCTGATGTCAGGTTTGTTTGAGTTCAGGGTGGTGTGCTGACCGCACACTGAGTAGGAGGGAGCCAACAAGGGGCAGTGAGAGTGGGCAGAGATGGATGAACAGAGGGAAATACAGAAACATGGAGAAAAAGATCTTGTGTGTCTACATAGTTGAATTATTATTTATTTATTTATTTTTTTTTGGTTTTTCAAGGTAGGGTCTCGCTCTAGCCCAGGCTGACCTGGAATTCACTATGGAGTCTCAGGGTGGCCTTGAACTCATGGCGATCCTCCTACTTCTGCCTCCCAAGTACTGGGATTAAAGCCATGGGCCACCACGCCCGGCCCGTAGTTGAATTATTTTATCATGCTGTTGCAGGAAAACATGACTAACACTTTGGAAGCTCCTAACTTTGTCAAGCTTTAAAGTCCATAATTGTTATCTCAGAAAATATTATTTGACCTACAGTATGTCCAAATCAATTTAATAAAAATCACTTTATAACAGGGGAAAAAAAGATCTCGTGTGAACTTTGCCATGTAGATGAAATGCGTAGTATGATTAACACACCCAGGTATCTGAAGTTCAAAAAGATTGATGCCTGGGCTGAAGAGATGGCTTAGTGGTTAAGGTATTTGCCAGCAACGCAGAAAGACCCTAGTTCGATTCCCCAGTGCCCATATAAAAGCCAGATGCACAAGAGGGCATATGTGTCTGGAGTTCTGGGGAGCCCATTCTTTCTCTATCTGCCCCCTCTCATAAACAAATAAAAAAACTAAAAAGAAATTGATGTTTAGAGTAATAATAAAGTATAACTCAGGCATATTAATTAGCAGTCAGAACTAATAACTCTAATTCTAGAGTCATGATAGTTCTAGAACTATGAGAAATGTAAATAATTAAAAAACGAGGTGGTTTCATAATCCCCTCCTCCGCTGCTTTGTTTTGTGGTACTTGATAAGTATTTTTGGAACTTCATTTTTCTTGTAATCACTATCAGTTACTTAGTTTTTCTTTTCGGTGGTTCTGGATTTGAGCCCATACTCTCAGCCCATGGTCTTACACATACTAGGTCCGTCCTCTACCACAAAGCTAAATGTCCAGCTCATTACCCATGACATAGTTCCTGAACGCTTATCCTAGAACCCTCAAGTCTGTTAGTTTGTGCACTGTGGAATTCCACGGACTTTGACCACCTGTTTGGCGAGGCTGTACTTCTGACATTCTCGACCCTTTACCATAATCTGTATCTTTTGTGTTTGTTTGTTTTACTTGTAGTCATTCCTTTTCCTTTCGTAGGCAGAGGGTGGCTGTTGAAGCAGTTAACTTTCTAACCAGTCTATTTAGCATCTTGTGTTTTTCTTTTTCTCTTTTTACTCTCTATAAAACCATCTAGTGAGCCAGGTGTAGTGGCGCATGCCTTTAATCCCGGCACTCGGGAGGCAGAGGTAGGAGGATCACCATGAGTTTAAGGCCACCCTGAGATGACATAGTGAATTCCAGGTCAGCCTGGGCTACAGTGGGACCCTACCGCCAAAAACAAAACAAGCAAAAAACAACAAATCATCTAATTTATTTTAATCCTTAGTTTTGTTTCTTTCTTTCTTTCTTTCTTTCTTTCTTTCTTTCTTTCTTTCTTTCTTTCTTTCTTTCTTTCTTTCTTTCTTTCTTTCTTTCTTTCTTTCTTTCTTTCTTTCTTTCTTTCCTTCCTTCCTTCCTTACTTATTTACTTACTTATTTTGGTTTTTTGAGGCAGGGTCTCGTTCTAGCCCAGGCTGACCTGGAATTCACTCTGTAGTCTCAGGCTGGCCACGAACTCATGGCAATCTTCCTACCTCTGCCTCCCGAGTGCTGGGATTAAAGGCGTTTGCCACCATGCCCGGCTATCTTTGTTTTTTCAGCAATATCCTACCGGCATGTGCCACCACAACCAGCAATCTTTGTTTTTTGAGATGTAGACTATCTAATGTAAATTAGAGGTGTGTAGTTTGGTGAATTAATATACACATACACATATTCCTCAATATCCATATTCAGACTCCATTCTAAGCAATATCAGAAAGTTTAGAAGATCTGTTTCACACATCTCTCTAATATATCAGATGCCATTATTTAGTCTTAAGAGCAAATACCTGGTGGAAACAAAATGTTCTGCATGCATCCCCTTGCTTATTTCTGCTTATGACTTTCTGCTCTGTGTGATATTTTATTTCATGTCTCTGTTACTAAGTTTCTATTAACCTCCACTCAGAGTTCACTTGATTATGCACTTTTAGCAATAATTAGCTAGTACATTAATTTACCCCTAATTGAATGTGGTCACTTGTGTGTGATATTGCCATGTAGTTAGCTACAGATCTTGAGTACTTGCCATTGTGTTGGTATTAATAAATAACACAAGCATTGTATCCTTAGACCTCTAAACTTGCCTTTCAGTTCTTATATCTGCTGATGCTAATTAAGCATGCTGTTTCTGAGGTCCTTTAGAGATACACATCTGAGAAATTGTTCCAATTGTTGTTTTTCCAAACAAGGTTATGATTCAAATTAATCTATATCTTCAGATCTGCTTCTTTATCTAAGTAATTTAATATCTTCGCCATCTTGAAGAGCTTCCATGTTGTTATGGTAGAATGTGAACAAGTAAATATCGTTTAATAATATAGCACTTTCATACAATTTCTATGCCTGCCTGCCTTCCTTCCTTCCTTCCTTCCTTCCTTCCTTCCTTCCTTCCTTCCTTCCTTCC
>PVHP010015408.1:0-10477 GCA_004024765.1 Zapus hudsonius
TGGATATGCCAGGGCCTCTTGGAAACAAACTCCAGGCACATACACCACTTTGTACTGGGGAATCAAACCTGGCCGCCAGGCTTTGCAAGCAAGCTCCCAGCAACCACTGAGCGGTCACTCCAGGCCCCACAGTACATTTTAGAGAACAAACCTTGAGGACTATTTTTCCCTTTCTTCTCTTCCCCTTTGGAAGGCCAGCATTGTGTACCCGGCAGTTTGGGTGATCGGGTAGCATGTGTGGGTCATAGAGACCCTGCAGCCAAGGGCCGTGATGGAGATGCTTACCTGGCCAACCTTCCTCTCTCCTGCATCCTTGCTGGTCCAAAGACCACACGGAGGGGTGACTCCTCCCTGCCTCTGGTGCCCCTCATCTTGTCCATAGAGACGTGCCCTCCCTCTCTTTCATCTTTATAGATTTATTACTAATGAAATAAATAACTGAAAAAAGTGGTCACATGTTAGATTCCTTCTATTTTCAATCTGGGAATGGAGGAGGAGGCTTAAAGAAAATGAGCTATTAATTTTTGTCTTGCTTTTGACACTTGCTGTAAGCACTCTTAATTATTTTTATATATATTTTTGGCAGTGCTGAGGACTGAGCCACAGGTCTTGTGCACGCCAGGCAAGCATTCTCTTACTGAGCTCCTACTCCCCAAGCCCTATTAAAAAATGATTTTTAAACAAAAAAATTGTTTCTTCAGTTCTGGCAATGGAACTTGGGGCCCTGGCTATATTCTAGGTAATGCAAATACTTTTCTTTCTAACAAACTAGTCAGCTCTTACGTAGTGCAGGTGGAAAGCACCAGCAGGTGTGTAGCCCTCCGTGCTCATGGTCTGTAAACCGTTTCTCTGACTCGAAAGTCCATGTTGCTTTCATGTAGGAGACATTTCCCTAGCCTGGACGTAGTATATTCTAGAAACTACTGTGTGCAGGGTTTTGTGCATCAGGAGAGGAGAGACAGGCATGGCGCAGGAGAGATGGGTGAAATAATTTCTCTTTTAAGTGAAACAGTCACATTTAAGAATGTGATCTTCGGCATCCTCAGTGTTGGTGAAATGGCTCATATTGCATTGTGGCCCTGCACAAAGCCCAGTGAGGACTAAGTATGAAAACAACTCTCACTAGAAAGTACTGGAGAGTGAGCAGAGAAACAGAAGGGCGTCAGCTCTTGACAGAGGGGATCTTCACCCCATGAATGCATGCTGCTAAGGCTTTTGCCAAGCTCCGCTCTCTATTCTTGCTGAGCTGGAGGGTCACTCTTGGGACTGTTAGTGAAGCGGTAAGTGTAAAGCAAGAGGGGGGTCCTGAGAAAGAGGGAGTGCATGGGTGGAAGCCTCTGAATGTTCTGTGTGGAAACTCACGTGGCTGAGCCCTGGGCCTGGGGAAGAGCTGCAGCTGGAAAGAAGAAAGGACCGAGAAGACAGCTCCTTCCCAGCACAGAGGAGACAGAGCTCCTTCGAGAGCAAAACATGCTCTTCAGAAAAAGATAATAGAATCCATATGCTACACTTTCCATTCCCAATGAACAAAATAAACAAAAATAACTACATAATTTAAAAAGCAAAAAATGTGAGACCCACAAATAAGGAAAATTGATTGGGGCTGGGGAAATAGAGGCAGAGCACATGCCTAACAAGTGTGAATCCTAAGTTCAACCACCCATACAGGGTGGGAGAGAGGAAGGAAGGAAGAGAAAGGGAAAGGGAAGGGGAGGAGGAACAGGGAGAGAGGCGAGATAAGACTTTAAAAAGAAGTGAATGGGGCTGGAAAGATGGCTCAGCGGTTAAGGCACTTGCCTCCAGTGCCTAAGGCCCTGGGTTCAATTCCCCAGGACCCACATGGGCCAGACCCACAAGGTAGTGGCCCTGGTGCGCGCTCTCTCTCTCTCTCTCTCTGCTTGAAAAATGAATAAATTTAAAAAAAAGTGAATGATTGCAGAACTGAAAAGAATTGTTCTAACAATTAAGAACACGCTGGATGGACATCCCAGAAGACCAAGGAAGCGGGAAACAAGGATGCGGTACACATAAAGGAAACCCCCCACAGGCGAGAATATTGGCCCCTGAAAGGGCGCGCACGTGCACATGTATGCGCACACACGTGCAAAAAAATTAAAAATAGAATCAAATAGAAACTTCAAGTTTGAAAATTTTAATAAAACAAACTGAAAAATTCATTAAGGATCGCAGTCAATTTGAAAGGTAGAAAAACCAACAGACACGGGACGCGAGTCACTTGGGATTGTCCAAACTGAGGAGCAGAAAGATGAACCACAGCCCAAGATGTGGACAAGCTAGAGCCTCCAGACATTGTTGAGGGAAACGAAAATGATCCAGCTGTTTTGGAGAAAAGTCTGTCAGTTCCTCAAAATGTCAGTTAGCATATGTCCCAGGAAGTCTAGCAACAGAGCGCATTTCTTTTTGGAGTGATGAAAATGCTATAGATTTAGCTTGTTACAATTGCACGACTTTGTTCATATCGATAAATATTAAGACTGCAATATTTTAACTATCTGTGTGCATGTGGAGGCCAGAGGACAACTTTGAGGCGCCTGTGCTCCACCTTCGCTTGCTGCGAACGAGGCCCAGACTTTGAATTTTCCTGACTCTATCTGCCTTCATCGTAGGTGTGTTAGGATCACAGATTTGTTGTGGTTTGATCAGGTGTCCCCATAAACTTATGTGCTCTGAATGCTTGATCCCCAGCTGATGGCAGTTTTGGAATTGGAGCCTCCATGGAGCTGTGTTGTTTGGGGCAGGCTTATGGTGTTATAAACCAGCTTCCCCTTGCCAGTGTTTGGCACACCTTCTTGCTGCTGTTTGCAGTGCTGTGGCAGAGGTGATGTCCACCCTCTGCTCATGCCGTTGTTTTCTCTGCCATCATGGAGCTACCCCTTGAGTCTGTAATGCAAAATAAACCCATTTCTTCCACAGTCTGGTTTTTTTGTTTGTTTTTCTTCCTGAGCAACAATGAGAATGCTGACTACAGCAGCCACTTTACATCTGACTTAAATAGGTGCTGGGGAACTGAACCCTGGCTGGCAGGCTTTGCAAGAAAGTGTCTGTAACCTCTGAGCCATCTCCCAATTCCTCTGATATTTTTAGAACAAGCCTTAATAAAGGAAGCAGTCCAGAGAGCTTCAGAGTGTCTTTGATTAAAAATATGGAGTCAGTGTGCTGGAGAAATGGCTCAACAGTTAAGGCTCTTCTCTACAAAGCCTAAGGACCTGGGTTTGATTCCCCAGTAATCATGTAAGTCAGGTGCCCAAGGTAATTACATGCATTTGGAGTTTGTTTGCAGTGGCTAGAGTCCCTGGCATGCCCATCCTCTTCCTCCCTCCCTCCCTCCCTCCCTCCCTCTCCCTCTCCCTCTCCCTCTCTCTCTCTCTCTCTCAGATAATTTTTAAAAAATGGAGTCAGGACTAGAGAGATAGCTCTGCAGTAAAAGGTGCTTGCCTACAGATCCTAACAACCCAAGTTTGATTCCCCAGATGCACAACATGTTACATACACCTGGAGTTCATTCACAGTGTCTGGAAGCTCTGATGGACACCCACTCTTTATCTCTGGCTGTTTCTCTCTGTCTCCCCCCATCCCGGTCTCTCAAGTAAATTTAATAAAAAAATTTAAAAATATTTTTATTGATTTGCCAGCAGAGATAGATAGAAGAGAGACAGAGAGAATATGCCCTCCAGGGTCTCCAGCCACTGTAAACAAACCCCAGGTGCATGGGCCACTTTGTGCATCTGGCTTTCCATGGGTACTGGGGATTCAAACTCTGGTCGTTAGGCTCTGTAAGCAAGTATCTTAACTACTAAGCCATCTGTCCAGCCCCAATAAAATATATATTTTAAAAGAACAGAAGTCAGACATAAATGTAGTTATTAACATTTAATGGCATACATAATAGCATTTCAATCTGAAATATCTTGTTAATTTGAATATGTGAAGTCCTCAATTTCAGATTCTGAGATAAACAGGTCCATCTGCATCAGCTGGCTGGGAGCAGCCCCTACTGCAAGGAAAAAGCTTTGAGCCAACTCATTTAAATACTTAGTATTTGGATCTATCATCAAATTATGATCTGACAAAAAAGAATTCTCCCTGCTCCATTTTACTAAGGTATATAAAGTAGGTCAAAATTTACCTCCCACCATTTTTCAGCAGGACAGTAGTTAGTTTTAATAATCTGAAGGATAGTGTGGGATTTCGTTCAGCTGTTGGCTATTTGCTGTCGGTCTAAACCCACATGGGTTTTTTCATTCAACACTTGCCTTGCTGTGCGATGGGACAGTTCTGTCCACTGCCACTGTGCTCTTGTTTCCTCAGCTACAGGAGTTGTTATTGCCAGGAAGGCAACCACAGAATGTGGGATGAGATGGTGTGATGAGGAAGGAAGCCAAGCCAGAGAAACAAAAGCTAATAGGGGGCCTGGTCCCTTGCTTAGCCCAATGCTGCCACCTACTGGGAAAATTATGTGAAAGCACATTGTTCTTTGTGGCCCATGGCCAAAGCAGTGAAACCCCATTCATTTGTATGATTAAGCAAACTTAAGATGTGTAGCTTTATAGCTTGTGGCCACTGGAAGTTGTGAAGTGATTGGGTTTTACTTACATTGTCTTCAATGTGGTACAGTGATTTTTTTTTGAAAGATAAGTAATTAAATTCAATGTTGGAACCAACCATTATCAGATAAGCAAAGCAGGTGAGAGCCAAATGGGAGTGTAAAGGAAGACATCTGCATGTGTGAGATCTTTTACTGTGAGTGACATCATTTGATGTCCCAAACAAAACATCAGATTTAAAGCCTCATCATTAGGCAAAGAAAAAATCAAATGAATTCTTGTTTCCATGGATGTGGAGGGCTCCCAAACTGCCTTGTCCTGTCTTTTCTCCTCCACCACTGCTGGGAGCAGGGACAAACCTGGAGAAGCTGAAGTGGGGCTGGAATTTGTAAAGGTGAGCCCCAAAAATATAGAGGCAGAACTTTCTAGAAATAATTTGACTTTGCACTTAGAGGGCTCTGTGCTCCTCCTTCCCCCAGATTTCCTTTCAGAGGCGCCCCTGTGACCAGGAAGCACACCTGCACCTGCTCTGGCTACAGATGGGCCCAGCAGGTGCTGCCAACATCAGTTGGCCAGGTGCCACACAGCCCTCAGGGACATCAAGATTCTGCTTTTTTTGTACATTATTTTTGGGAGGTAGGGTCTCCCTCTAGCCCAGGCTGATCTGGAATTCATTATGTAGTCTCAGGCTGGCCTTGAACTCCCTGCAGTCTTCCTACCTCTGCCTCCCTGGATTCTATTTTAAATTCTTATTAGAGCTTTTAACTTTAAATATTTTCCAAATTTATTTACTTGGATGTATGTGTGTGCACATGCAGGCCAGAGACTCTTGCTGCTGCAAACAAAGGCCCATCTGGCTTTACACGGGCAGCTAGAGAATGGAACCCAAGCCTTTAGGCTTTGCAAGTAAACACCTTTAACTACTTAGCTATCTCCTCAAACTCTTATGAGCACTTTTAAACCAGTCCAATTATTGATATAAGCTCCAAATTGAGTTTAAGAGACATGGCAAATATTACACTTTGGCAGTCAAACAAAATCATGACATCCCCTTTCCACATTCACTTGTAAATAGATGGAATAAAAGCAAGTGTAACTTTATATACAGATAAAAAAAATTTGCTTTAGGAAAAAAAAAAGATTTGCTTTCGGAAAAGAAAGGTGATATGATTTCTCTTTTTAATCCAAAAATAAAACAGCAACTGCATAGGTGCAGAATGGCTTTCATGGTAAATGTATAAAATGACTGGGTTAGACTATCAGCTCCTAGCAAAAGAGGCCTAAGTGTCTAAAGCAAGAACCACTATCATCGTGCCTTCCCAGGTACTGGGCAGATTATACTGTCGAATCCTGTGATATCATAAGCCACGCTGCAGCAGCCATTGCCTTAGAGAGCTGGAGATACTTGCTTAGAAAATATATATCTATATATATATATATATCTATTTTTTTTTTTGGAAAGGAATAGATTTGCTCAACATTCACTGAGCACCACCTAACTTGGGGCAAGTACTGGATTTTAAACATAGGATTACAGTGAACCAAGTAGACACAAATCCTTACAGGAAAAAATATATATATAATGGCATATACAAAGATGGCACAGTGAAACCCATCACTTTATATGCTAACCTAAAAAGATTTTTAAAAATCCTTAAAATATGGAATGTACATTTGGGGAGAAGTTAGGGGTAGATCACAAGAAGAACACACAGGCAGAGTTACACCAAGTTGGCTAGCCCCACTCTGAAGTCCACACTGAAAACATCAAAGAAAGAGCACAGATGCAAGCCCAGGAGGAGTCAACAACATGTTTAGGACATCTCTGTATGGAGTCTATATCCAGATTATTAATGGAAATGGAAGCAAAAATTGATAATGTAAGTGGAAATTTGCAGAATCAGCTCACAAGCTTCACCACCAGGCTCAATACAATGGAGGAAAAACAGATGGACTTTGCTAGAACAGTAAATTAGCTAAAGGCAAACCAGCAATCAGGAGCTCAAGAATAGCAGACTAAACTAAACGAAGACATAATCAAATACAAGAATGAGTACCAGGAAGCATTAAGTAAGACAACCTTTGAAATTGAAAATGGAACTCAACAAAGAGATGAAGACCATGCAAAAAGCTCTATTGGAAAACCAAAATCAAATTGAGATATTTAAAACATCTCTAGAATCCCTCACTACCTGAGTTAATAACCTGGAAGATAGAACCTCAGACATGGAAGACAAAGCAGAAGAAAGAGACTGGGATAACAAAAACGTGGATAAGTTAAAAAAAAAATCATGCAAACACAATATGAGGGAACTATGGGACACCCTTAAACAACCAAACCTCCAAATCATGGGGATACCAGAGGGGAAAGAAATCCAGGCCACAGGCATAGAGAACATATTCAACAAAATTATTGAGGAAAATTTACCCATTCTAGCAAAAGAGAATCCCATTCAGATATAAGCAGCACACAGAACACCAAATAGGCAGCACTGAAGGAGAAATTCCCCAAGACACATTGTAGTTAAACCCTGAACATTGAAAGCAAGAAGGTTCTAAAATCAGCAAGAGCAAAACAACGAATCACATATAAAAGCATACCCATCAGAGTTCCACTAGACTTTTCCATGGAAACCGTGGGAGTGAGAAGGGCTTGGAATGGTGTACTCCAAAACCTAAATCACTTTGGCTTTCAACCCAAAGAATTGTACTCTGCCTCCAAGAAACCCACCTCACCTCTAAAGACAGGAACCTCTTCAGGGTGAAAGGAGGGAAAGTTATCTTCCATGCTAATGGAATAAAAAACAAGAAGGGGTTGCTACACTAATTTCTGACAAAATAGATTTCAAACCAAATCAACTCAAAAGGACAATCAAGAACACTTCTTACTCATCACAGGAACAATCCAATCCAACAAGAGAATATCACCATCATAAACATAATGCACCAAATACAGGTTAACCACAGTTCATAAAGCAAAAAACAAACAAAAAAAAAACAAAACAAAAAACTCCAAGTCCATCATAGTTGGAGACTTTAATACACCACTATCATCTTTAGATCATCCAAACAGAAGGTCAACAGGGAAATAATAGAACTGAATAACACCATAGATCAACTGGACCTAACAGAGGTATACAGAACATTCCATCCCAGCTCTACGGAATGTACATTCTCAGCAGCTCATGGAACCTTCTCTAAAATAGACCATACATTAGGACATAAAACGTGCTCAACAATTCAAGAAGATTAAGGTAGCACCCTGCATCATATCGGACCACAATGCATTGAAGCTGGAAATAAACAATGAGAGACAAATAAATCCCACCAACTATTGGAGATTGAACAATACACTATTGAACAATGAATGGGTCATTCAAGAAATTAAATTGGAAATTGAAAAATTTCTTTAACTAAACAATAATGAAAATACATCATACCAGAACTATGGGACACAATGAAGGCAGTCCTAAGGGAAAAATTTATAGCACTGAATGCCTTCATAACAAAGACAGATCTCAAATTAATATCCTAACTAGCTGAAGGCACTGGAAAAATTAGAACAATCCAACCCTAGGGGCTCAAGACAAAAAGAAATGATTAAGATCAGAGCAGAGATCAATTAATTAAAAACTAAGAAACTGATTAAAAAATTGATGAAACAAAGAGCTGGTTCTTTGAAAAAAAATAAGATTGACAAACCCCTGGCCAATCGAACCAAATGGAAAAAAAGAAAAGACCCAAATCAACAAAATCAGAAATGAACAAGGAGCGATCACAATGGACACCAATAAATTGGAAGAAGAATCAGGACATACTTCCAAAACTTCTATTCCACAAAATTGGAGAATCTGGAAGAAATGGACAAATTTGTAGACACCTACCACCTGCCAAAACTCAGAGCAGACAAATCTCCTAAATTAGCCCATTACATCTATCAAAATTGATAATGTAATCAAAAACCTCCTCAGAAGGAAAAGTCCAGGTCCTCATGGATTCTCAGCC
This sequence comes from Zapus hudsonius, assembly GCA_004024765.1. Classification (NCBI taxonomy): domain Eukaryota; kingdom Metazoa; phylum Chordata; class Mammalia; order Rodentia; family Dipodidae; genus Zapus; species Zapus hudsonius. Next base: position 8,571 of record PVHP010015408.1, read on the forward strand.
AAATTCTACCAAACCTTCATCACAGAACTCAAACCACTCTTTCTGAAGCTTTTTAGAGTAATTGGAGAACAGGGAATACTTTCAAAACTCCTTTTATGAAGCTTGCATCACTCTAATACCCAAAACAGACAAAGATATATCCAGAAAGGAAAACTATAGACCTATATTCCTGATGAACTTAGATGCAAAAATTCTGAATAAAATCCTTGCAAACTGAATTCAACAACATATTAAAAGTATTATCTACCTCAACCAGGTAGGCTTCATCCCAGGAATGCAGGGTTGGTTCAACATACGGATATCATAAACATCATCCACCACATTAATAAACAACCACGAAGACCACATGGTCATCTCAATCGATGCAGAGAAAGCCTTTGACAAACTCCAACACCACTTCATGATCAAACCACTTGAAAGTCTTGGAATAGAAGGCCTAAACCTAAATATAATTAAGACCATTTTCAAACTCCTAAAGCCCAAATAATAATTAGGAAAGACTCAAGGAGTTCCCACTAAATTCAGGAACAAGACAGGGGTGCCCAGTCTCACCACTGCTCTTCAACATAGTCCTAGAAGTTCTAGCTAATGCAATAAGACAGGAGAAAGACATAAAAGGGATTCAAATTGGGAAGGAAGAAGTGAAACTATCCCTTTTCACATAATAGACCCGAAGAATAGTATCAGTAAACTCCTGAAGGTGATAAATTCCTTCATCAAAGTGGCAGGATACAAAGTTAACACCCAAAAATCAGTAGCCTTCCTGTATGCAAATGACATGCATACAGGAAGAGCAATCAAGGAAACAGTCCCATTTTCACTGTTGCTGCTGGTCCATCGGAAGGCAAGCCAGATGGAGAGGAATGGCAAGGGTCACAGAGCCATCACTCATGTTGTGTAGTTGGTTGAGGTCGCCAAGGCATGAAGGTAGTGGAAGAGACCACTGGTCTTTCACTACTCTTGGTTTCTTGGTGAAATGCATGTATTTATCAGTGATGCAGGACTTGCTGGCCTTGTGATGTTCAGGATGGACCCAGGGCCTCATACATGCTAAGCAAGCATTCTGCCGCTGAGCCACACTCGAGCCCTGTCATGCCTCCTTTCCTCTACAGGTAATGTGTTAAAAATTATGATGAACATAGACTCAGAAACTCCAGGCAAGAATCCCTGCATGTTGACAGCTGAAAACACTCCCTGCCCATCATTCTGTCATTCTTCCCCTGTATCTTGCTTCAGCAAACATGTCACACTTACTACCTAAGGCTGTGGACTGGGGAGATAGCTCAGTAGCCAAGCCTGCCAGCCTGGGCTCACGTCTCCAGAACCCACTTAAAGTGATGCACATACCTGCAGTTGGTTTTCTAGAGGCTAGAGGTCCTGGAGCACTCATACTCTTTTTTTTTTCTCTCTTCCAAATAAAGTATTTTTTTTAAATCACAGGTTATGCTAAACAGTCTCACCTTACTGATTGACTGTGATCCCTTGTGAAAAACTTTGGCCTACTTCTGGACCAGAATTTCTGGATGGTACCTGGAAATCTGATAATTTTGGACACAGGAGTTTTGATAACCCACTCTCCAGCATGTTATTCTTAATTCTCTTGGTATCATTCACCAGTTGTTATACCTACTAGCTTTTTCTCTCACCTTTATTGTCGCTAGGCAGACAACATCTGATGAGATGTGTACTTTACTTCCTAGCCAGCCTCCTAGTATTGCTGTTCGGACTTGCGGATGAACAGAGCCGTGTTGTGCTATTTTCTTCTCAAATCCCAAGGCAGAAGCGCAGCTTTGGAGGGTGGCTTATAGTTGGAAGGTGGTGCTGGGATGCAATGCAGGGCCTCCTGCATGTGAGGAGAAGCTGTCACTGAGTGTCATGGTTTGATACAGGTGTCCCCCACAAACAAC
>PVHP010015408.1:10577-37637 GCA_004024765.1 Zapus hudsonius
CTTATGGGGGTTATAAGCCAGCTCCCCCTTGCCAGTATTTGGCACACCTTCCTGCCGCTGTTTGCAGTGCTGTGGCAGAGGTGATGTCCAGCCCTCTGCTCATGCCATCGTTTTCCCTGCCAGAATGGAGTCTCCCCTCGAGTCCGTAAGCCAAATAAACCCATTCCTCTACAAGCCGCTTTTGTTTGGGTTCTTTCTGTGCAGCAACTAGAAAGCTGACCGCAACACTGAGCCACACCCAGCCCTCCACAGATTTTAACATGTAGTTTACAAGGGAGTTCTTACATTCTTGGGTGGCTTTGATATCCTACCCACACCAACTTTCTAGTTTAACATTGAGATTTCTTTCTCATAGGTGTCCTCTCTAAGGAATGAAAAGCGAGGCTCGTCCTATCTCATCTCTGCTCCAGAAGGTGGCGCTGTGGAGCTTGTGGCGCAGCATCCTCAGGGCACCAGCGCTTGTTACACGGAAGCCTATCTGAAGAAGAAGCGCGTGTGCTGAGCTCCTGACCCAGGATCTCTGCAGCGCACCACTGCCTTAACGTCGTTCACACTAGCCATATCCTCTCAATACGGGTCTCCAGCTTCCCAGAGGGAACTGTGCTGTGCAGCAGGCAGAACAGCCAAACAAGTAGCAATAAGAAGAGGCATCAACCGAGGATACCTTCCAGGACAATTAGATGTGTCTTAATCCATGTGATAGTAACAGCATTCCAATATCTTGTTTTAAGGCCTGGGTACAATTTTGACATCACATACAAAAGTCTGAAGCAATAAATGGAAACAGTCTCGTTTCCTTAGCCTTAGAATTAATTTCTTATAAGTCAATGTACATTTCACTTTACTATCCCTACAAGTCATCTCTTATAGACTTGGAAGACCCTCCTTCAGATCTGTAAGGGTCCAAGGACCAAACATTGATGGTGACATCACGCTATACCGATGCTCTTCATGTAAACTCCTTTATCCCCTCACCAGCCACACAACACTGAGCCTGACAACAGTGATGTCCAAGAATTCACTACTGCAAACCTTGACTTTCATGGTATTAAAATTGATACCTTTTGTAGAAAAAGTAACCTTGGTGTTCTAATATAGTGTTGACAAAATACAGTGTAGGGCTACATGTGCTCCACTGCCTTTGTGCTGCCTGAAAATGAGGCTTCCATTTTTAAATGGATAGGGGTGAGTGAAAAAAGACATGAAATTCGAATTGGAGTGTTCACATGACTTCAGGGGAACACAGCCACCTCATTCATTTACATATTTATTAACTTTTGTGCCACAGTGGGAACTAAATAGTTTTAACAGAGGCTATGTAGCCTGCTAAAGCCAAAGTATTATTATCTGGCCCTTCAGAGACAAATTTTGCGGAAAATTTTGGGACTCTATATTCCTTTTATTTCAGCTAAAAAAAAAAAAAAAGCAAAAATTACTTTTTAACCTTTGTGACAGACTTGTGACCAGGATGCAGCACACACTAGTGGTGGCTGAAACGGTCACTTCAATCCCACATGTTCTATTGCCATACTGCGGCAGAACAGCCAGTACCACCCTTTCTAGAGGAGTCTATTGGGTTCTTACAACTGTTTTGAGCTAATAAGCTATACCTCATTCTCTGACTTCTCTCTCTTATCTATCTTATTGATAGTGTCTTAGGATGAAAAATATCAGCTATTTAAGTCCAATTTACTTCTGAATTTTTGTCTTTATTCTTGTGATTTTTGACATCACCGTTTCCTAATGATCTTGGTGTTAAGTGCATGAGGAACCTTTTGCCATCTAGAAATTTTTGAAGTTTGCTCACTGTCATGAGACTGTAATTTGATACAGTTTGGGATTGCAGGGATCCTAGTGTTTAGGATCAGATTATGAAAATCCTTGTCGTTTTGTGATCTTACTATTTTTTTAACTGATATAGATATCTTAACTATAAAGACTAGAGCTGGTACATATCTTATATGCTGTATAAACAATTTTACTTGGTCTAATTTATTGCACATATGAGCCTTTGTGGAAAAATGACAACTAGAAAGTCAAACTAAGACAATCTTAAGCACGCTACCTATAAATGACTAACAGGTTAGGCATCCAGCTCCCAGCAGACTGCTAAGGTTTCTCCATGGCCCGCACTTTCTCTTCTCATTTCCCTCCTGCCTCTTCAGCACTTAGTGGTTCCTTTCCTTCACAGAAGATGGTGAATTCTTTGAGCTAAAAGCACTGAATCAAGAATGCTCTGGATTATAGCAGATCCATCCATTCCAGCCAGGGCCCCATTGTCACACTGTCAATTACCCACTCCCTTGGAAATCTCTACTATTATTTTTCTATGTAGGCTAATGATTTGAAATGAAAATGAAAATATTAAAAGGCACATGCATGTCAAATCTTTAGTATGTTTATTTGTAATAAAGAGTAAACAAAGTGCATAGAGAGCGGGCCACAGGTTTGACTTACACAGACCTTGGTGATGTAGAGCAACTGAACACATTTAAATGGCACATTCATTTACTGTTGCCATGGAAGCAATTCTAGACTCTTGGGGCGAGGGGGCTCCAAGGATGAAAATAAGATACTGAACAAGTACCAGACAGCATCCACAAGCAGCTTATCAGGCTCCTTGTCATGAAGAATTTTCTGGCTCACACTGAAGCAGAGACTAGACCTGTTGATTACCTAGCTACTTCCAAGCAAACTGAAAACAGTCCAATGAATGCTGAGCTCTGGGGAGCCTCTGGCTGGATCTCTTCAAGATCTGCACCACAGGATGACAGTTTAAACAGTGATCAACCCTTGCAGAGGGCGTTATATCTGTGTGCATACAGCCTCCAAACCCAGTGCGGGACAGCAGAACAGGGGCCCTTATCAAAGGGTATGCACTGACATTTCTTAGATGCGTGTCCAAGCATCCAGGGGCTGGAGGTCTGTCTGATGAAGGCAGGCTGTGCATGGAAGCATGGACACAGGCCTAGTTTTCAAGAAGTGACATGCAGAACGTCCATACCATGCTGTTCCCTGGGGCAAAACCAATTTGCTCCACAATGGACAGGAGTGGTTAGCTGAGGGAACAGCAGCTGGGCAGTTGGACAAACAGCCTAAAGTTTCAGCCCTATTAGGTGACAGGAGTACACTCTTTTCATAGAGACAATAGCATGTTAACTGGTATCTAGCATTTTAAGACTGCTTGAACTATCACTGTATAGATAATGAAATTTCAGGGTCGAGTCTCAGCTAAAGTCCACCAGTTTTTATCTAAGATTAATATGCCAACCAAGCATTTGCAGTCAGTTGGCACAGGGAAGAGCAATCACCCTGAGGCATTCCAGGCTCACAAATCCTGCTTTGTTATGCAGCTGGGATGGTAACTAGCTCGATGAGATGGTCTTTCCAAAAGGAGGAGTGCTTAAGTGCTTTCTAGTATTTTGGTTGTTATTGTCACTAAATTGAAGTGCCAGAATTTAAAGAGGAAGTTTCATATATTAAGCAACACAGTGTCACTTAAAAGTATTTGTGTGTGTGTGTGTACACTCAGGTATTTGTTGAGTGACTTTTTAGATAGTATACAAACTTCCATTAATATATTTTTTTAAATGGCTGGGGAGGAGGACTTGATAAACAGTAGAATTTGTTATTCATGCTTCTTATTTTAAAAGTGCTTCAAATCCTTCAATAAGACTCTGAAAGGTTGTCCGATTATATGGTTGGAATTCCCAGCACTTTCTCATAAGTTGATAAACCTGTGAAAAACAAAAACGAGAACCGTAATGATGACATCAGATTTGGAAAGTTTTTTAAAATACTAGAAACATCTAGAGTAAGAAAATAACTTTGACAATGTAAGGCAATAACCTTTCCTTCATAGGACTAGGAAACAAGAGTAGCTGAGTGATTCAGTAAGTACCACTTGATAAGGCTGACTGACTGCCATCCCTCCTGTATCCAGTGAAAAGGGCAGATGCTGACCGTCTGTCTTGCCTCCATGGTCATCTATGGCCATCTACCTGACTCAGACTAATCTGTACTTCCTAGAGTCTAAAGTTAAGTCTGAAAGGCTCCCTTGATTTTAGAAAAGTGAATAAATACTATAAATGGAGGTGGGTGAATTTACACACACATTCGATTACATGTGTTTTCCACAAAAAGGCCTTGTCGTGTGTGCTCCTCTGGACGGCATGCAGGGTGCTGGGTGGGGGGAGCCTTGCTTGGCCATCATAATCATCTGCCCTGAAGGTGATTTCTCCAAAGTTTTAGTCAAAATTCAGCTTTAGAAAAATAGTTAAAGGGTTTTCCACTTCATCTTCCCATTCCCTACTTGCTGGATAAATCAAGCTGTAAAGACATTAGTGTTTGTCAGTGCTGGCAAGACAGTTCAGTCAGTAAAGTGCTAGCTTTGCAAGTTGAGTATCTGTGTTAGATCCCCAGAACACACAGAGAAATGCCAGATGTGGAGGCATGCACTTGCAGTCCTAGTGCCTGGGAGGCAGAGACAGGCAGATCCCTGGGGCTCACTGGCCAGCCAGAGACCGTCTCAAAAAAGTGGCTCCTGTTCCTGGTGAATGACAGCATCACACACATGCATACTGACACACGTGCATTCCCACAATTCATACACATATGTGCAAACATAAAAACATGGGTTTCATTCCTGTGAATAGACAGCTGCTCGGTCGTGACAGCTGGGCTGACATGGCAGGACACACATGCAAACAGAGATGAATTCCCACGAAGGAAGGGCACATAGGTACCTCATCGGGACAGTTGGGTGGGCATGGCAGGCGCTTTCCTTCCTTCAATGCATTCACAAGTCGTGTCACTGTCATCTGACCATGAGTTGGGCCTATCATTTTCAGGAATAACTATGTAAAATAAAACCAAACAAAATCTTTTACTTTGTACATATTTGTATAAAAAAAGACAAAGGTGAAATTTCCAGAATTAACTAGAAGTTCAAGTAACAAAGCTTTTCTCAATAACAATTTTAAATGAAAATCCAAAGTCTTTTTTTTACTCTCAGCAATCAGCCTATAATCACTGTGAACTACCAACCACCGCTGCTGGTCAGGAGACCTGGAAGTGGAAACAGGGCCCTACTCACCTCTGCCCCACTCAGCTCACTCATCCATCTTCCCTTGAGATAGCTTCTTGGTCACTCACTCAGTTATATCCTTGGAAAGTCAGGTGTCCTAACAACTTTGGGGTCCTTTTGGAGCCCAACTTTTTTCTTGAATTGGCATACAACGAATTAGGTTATGCTATGGTGTTTTTTTTTTTTTTAAAGGAAAACTTATGGGGCTCCCTTCCCTTCCCCCAACTCAATCTTTTTTCTTCAATACCACAAGTTTTGTCCCTACCCCTTCTCATCACCTCTTGTAACCCTCTGTGTCTCTTGAATCATATTGAAACCAAACTTTCTTGGACAGATCTTGACAAGTTACAAATCAAGCTAAGTGGAAAGTGACACTTTCCCTTTCTGATGCAATCCACTGGCTGCCTTCCATTTAAAAGCTACTTACAGAGCAGAGGGACAGACACATTTCTGTTGGGCTCTGGCTTCAGATGAAGACACAACACTTACGGCCATGGGACTGAAGTCTGAATCACAGTATGTGAGCAGCTCATGCAGTGTCACTCCAAAAGACCAGACATCAGAGGCAATATAAAATTTACACTGGATTAAACATTCTGGAGCGTACCTGAGAGAAAGTAGATGAGCCTTTGTGTCATTAAAAATTACAGAGTAGCTGAGGAAAAAAGCATCTCTTTGGTCCTTAGAACTTAATCCACAAGACATCCAAGTGTGCATTCGCACCTAGGCTGCTGCAGAACACATGTGGCATCTGCCCTTCACAGGCCCCCCAAATGAGAAGACAGATATGTGCTCCTCAAGCTCTCAGTGAGGGGTGCCCTGCAAGATGGAGTCAGCAGTAACCTCCCGCCCATCCTCGCCAGTGTCACTGCAGGTGTCAAGGCATTCCAGACCCAGTTTGCTAAATGCTCCTCAGGCCTACCCACTTCCCACAGTCCTGACCATCATCCCAGGAGCCCTTCCAAAGCAGTTCGCTGGCTTCAATCTTGCTCCCCTCCATGGCCCTCCAACGCCTCCTGCTGCTCTTGGGATGGGATGAAGTCTTTGCTCCCAAAATCGGCATCCTAACCTGTGACTTAGCCACCTCTCCACCCCCCAACCCTCCGCACACCTGCTTCTGGATTCACCCCACCAAGTTTCTGTTCCTCTTGTCTTTGTCAGCCACGCATGCCTCCTTGAAATTATCCCCATGAGCTGCCTTCCATGCCACTGCTATACAGAGCTGGCCACCTCACCCTCTAAGCTCAGTACTCATCTGCTTTGTCACAGTATCTCCAGTGCCTGGCACAACTGTCGCCTCTATACGTTTGCTCTTGTTTTTGATGTGTTTTGTTTATGTTTTTGTTTTTTTTTTAATGAAGGAAAGTACGTGACACAGGCTCTGCAGGTAGGACAGGCCTGTTTCTATTTATGTAGGAAGCACTGAGGTGCTGTCAACTTTACAGGGTGAAATGTTGGCAGCTTTCCCTAGAAGAGAACTCTAGAATAGGAGGTGATAGGTAGCTGTAATCAGTGTGTGGCTTTCTTTTTCTTTCTTTTGGTTTTTCGAGGTAGGATGTCACTCTAGTCCAGGCTGACCTGGAATTCACTATGTAGTCTCAGGCTGGCCTCGAACTCACGGCGATCCTCCTACCTCTGTCTCCCAAGTGCTGGGATTAAAGGCATGCGCCACCACACCCAGCTCGTGTGTGACTTTCTAAACAGGATGCCTGGTAGTTCATAAGAGCTTGCCAAGTTTCCCTGACTCTGGCCACTGCACACTTTGTGGCCCCAGGCCCCTCTCCTCTACTAAGCTTCCTCTGCATGGACGCATAAGCAAGAAGCCACCTCCATCAGATCCTGACAGTCCTGAGAAGCTGGGTACAATGGTATCCTCTTGCAGGAGGCTGGAGAGGCTGAGTTAGTAGCCAGACTTCTCCTGCTCCTCGGAAGCAGGTGCTATGAAACCTCAGGCCTCAGCACAGCCTTCTGAATCCAGTCGAACAGCCCAAGAACTATGCTAATCCTCAACCCTTGGCAGAGGCCAGAGGAATGACACATGAGCACAGTCCAACAGAGCCTGTCCAAATGGTTGGCCCACAAAGCAGTGATGAATCAGTTAGCTTACCAAAACACAGGGCTGTCCCGGTCATCCTTGACTGTATAATACTCCTTATCGGTTCCAATGGCTTTGGTTAAACCAAAGTCTCCTATCTTCACCTGGTGCTCACTCTCAACAAGGACATTCCTCGCTGCCAAGTCTCGGTGAACGTACTGGCGAGAGCCCAAATAGTCCATCCCCTAAGAGAAAAGGAAGGGCAGGCATGTTGAAAGCTACTTCAGACTGCGTTGTGTTTCTATTGCTTCATAATAAAAAAAAAAATCTCATTCCCTTATCAACGACAATTTTTTTGTAAGATCAAATAATTCAATGAAATCCTAACAAGTTCACTCACTTCTTGCAGAACAGAAGCTTGGGGTTCAACCAAAATGTGCAGAGCAAAGTAAACCCAGTCCAACTATTTCCAAGTCTCTCACCATGGTCTACGCACTAACCAATAACCCAGGAAGGAATGCCTGATCATGCTCTCTTGCACTCTCTTCCGTTCTCTTTCCACACCTCTGTTTACCTTACAAATCTGGACAGCATATTTCAACTGCTGTTTGAGGTTAATTTTGTTCTTATTCTTTGGCAGATATTCCTTTAGGCTTCCCGAAGGCAGAAATTCCATGATGAGCTTGATACCATTCCCTCCTGTTCAGGAAAAACTGGCATCAGTTTGAGGAGGCAACCTGGACAGACAGAGCATGAACTTGCGGGACAGGCCTGACCTGGTTTCAGCTTTATACCCAAGCATGAGCCAGCAATAGGAGCTGACCCATGGGTCCTCAACAGTGAGCAGGGGTCATAGCACCAGGTCTTACCATGGGCACCAGCCATAGCCTGAGCGCTCTGCACAGCCCTAGATAATAAGCCAGTACCTTTTACTACTGGATGGTCTTCAAGGATGTGTAGCACAGTAAGTAGGCTCACTTGTAGATAGAGTAGTAGTGTAGATAAGGATGCCCTAGCCAGTCCTGGATCACAAGAAGGAGGCAGAGATGAGGTGGGGAAGGGGAGGGAAAGTGTTGTCACTTCCATATGCATCAGTGTGGCTACCAGAATTGGTAAAGTCCTGTCCCTAGCATGGGTAGATGGACTCCTGGCTGGGAGAGAGGCTGGGCAGTCAGCCTGGAAGCCCTGACAGCCTGTGGGAACCTGCAGAGGTAAGGCTAACAGCTACCTGCAGGGCACTGGCCATTAGGCCCCCGACAGCAACCTGGCTTTAAACCAGAGCTCAGTGCGCACAACATACCGTCTTCCGTGCAGATCCCTTTGTACTTCACAATGTTCTCGTGGTAGAGGTTCCTTAGGATCTCTATCTCCTTCTTCAGGTCGGCTATGTGGTTCCCTCCACTCTCAGGCTTCAGGGATTTGACAGCCACTTGCTCCCCTGTGTTGTCTCCCTCGGGGTCATACCTACACAGCTCAACCTTCCCAAAGTGGCCCTGGAGAGAAGATGCACATGTTGTTATCAGAGAGGCCCAGCCAGGCACACTGAGAAAGAAGTCGTGCTCCTTATGCTGCCACTCTGAGGCCAGGTAAGATGTCTGTCTGTGTGTGCTGCTGCTCTGAGACCCAGTGAGAACATGGTCTGCCCTTGCAGGCTCATACCTGAACTCTCCCCACCACCACAGCCCCAGCTTACTGAGCTAAGACAAGGAAAGCAGCAAGTGTCTCCATCCCAGTTTTCAGGACCATGGAACCCAGAAGGAAATGGGGTGGCTTCTGGACCTGAAGGACAAGTGTGGTGCTCCTTCACAGTCCTGGGTCCACACTATATGACAGGCCCACAGTGGATGAGAAAAGAGCATTTGGATAGGGGACTTCAGCTTGCAGAGAAGCCAAGTAATGCTAGCTGGCTTAGTTCCCAAGTCTTCCTAGCTGGCTCCTGACATAACTCTCACAGAAGGTGTGAGGATGACAGACTCTACTTGTGATGCAGATGCAGACACATAGCAGACAGTCAACATGTAGCTATGGAAGGTCTGTACAAAGATCTCTGGTCACATTAGCTGTTGGCAATACCCATCCAAAGTCCAAGGGAAAAACTGACACTTCTTTTGGCACTGTGTATAGTAAAGCTATTCCTTATTCAAGGACAAGACAATCCCAAAAAAGCCAGAGTTAGAGTTCTCATTTCTACCACATCTGTACCCAACTCCTTTCTACAACAGAGACAAACCAAGGTTCTTGAGAGAGCTGGCCAAGGTCCTGGTGTATATGTAGCCACAACATAGGCATCTGGTAGCAGGAGACATACAGTCTGCATGGTGTTACAACAGGTGGAACGTGATAAAATGCAGAAAGGGGCTTCTGTTATCAACTTTGATCCAGAGTGGGAAGGAATGGGGTGGCTTTCTATTCAGAGAGGTGACACACAAGGGGAGGTGTGACAGAGCCCTACGTAAAACTTGCCTCTCCCAAGTCACGGATCCTCTTCAGAAAACGCTTTTCAAAATGAGTGGGATCTACCTCTGTTGCTGGTTTCTTTTCTGAAACAATGTCAGGATCTAGCAGAAGAGACAAGAAAACAGATGACAAAGCCAGCAATGGCCAGGGACTGCCATAATGGGCAGGCTTCCACTCATCCCTCCCCTAACCCAACTGCTCTTTGGGGCTGACCCCCTCTAAGACACGGCTGCACAGCCTTACTCTGCTCTTCCAGCTTGTTAATGTCCCTCATGATGGCTCGAAAGAATGGTCTCTGATTGGGATCGTAGTTCATGCAGCGGGTCATAAGGTCAGCTAGCTCCTTGCAAGATGGAGTCACTGGTCTGCAGCGGCTTTCATAGAATCTCTCTTTCTGTAAATCAGAGTCACACATGAAAAGAGAGCATGAGCAGATTTCCTGAATTTGGGTTACAGGAGCCTTATTCCAGTGTAGGGAAATCTCAGTCCTGATAGTAAAATGACCCAAGTTCAAGAAAATGGGCAGCAGATTCCAGTCCCACAATGCTGTGCTCAAGGAAGTCTGGGATGGCAACTTGAGTAACAGCTTTCAGGTTCTTCAAACTCTGACACATAAATTCCAATTACTGAATGACTCAAAAATAAATCACACATGAGTCAAGGCTTAATGCAATAAAGTAGTCCCTGCAGAATCGGATAGAGCAAATAACAAAATGCTAAATATAAAACCAGCTAAGTAAGTCAAAGCGAAGCAAAATGAAGAATGCAACAAATTTATAAAAATTATCACATTCATATCATTAAATTTAACACTTCCAGATCTTTTGAGGCAGAGTGTCACTCTAGGCCAGGTTGGCCTTGAACTCACAACAATCCTCTTACCTCAGCCTCCTGAGTACTGGGATTATAGGCATGAGCCACCATGCCTAGCTTGGAATGATTTTTTAAAAATACGTACTTTTCTATATTTTTCAATTTGTCTTTTTTACTATTTTAAAATTCAGAGAGAAAGAGAACCGATATCTCATTTTTTAAATTTACTGAAACTGCTGTATTGCAGTTTCTACACTACAGGGGAACCCCAAGGGTACCAATGTCTTCACTGCACCCACCTCCCCTCTGGGAAGGAAAAGCCTGTGCTGTGGGGATGTTGTAGTGATCCCAGCATCCACCTAGGAAAATGCTTACTACACTGCAGGAACTTAACCAAGTAACAGGCTTTGAGTAAACAGTACCATAACCATGTACTGCACATGAACTACATGCCATCACTCTTCATAAGGACCCCATGAAGGAGTTCTTATTTGTCCCCATTTTACAGACACGGGGCTGGGAGGCTCAGGAAGTTAGTTACACTTGTAGGATTACATAGCCAGCAAACCTATGGTGGAGCTTCAAACCCACCCCCATCTCTTCACACTGTGAGGTGGATGAGTATCTGAGATCTCATCCACCTCACACTCTGGAAACAACTGCTCACCTCAATCAGGGTCTTGTCTTTTAGGGGGATTTCGCCATTGTAGCAGATTTCCCACAGTGTAGTTCCAAAACTCCACTTGTCAGCAGCCACACTCAGGTTCTTGGAGTCTTCAACACACTCGGGAGCAATCCATGGAATTCGCTCTATGCACTCTGGAGAAAGACAACAGGCCCAAGTAAAGATCGGCTCTGGCACCACCTGGAGTGTAAAGCATGGCTGCTGGGGCCAATGAAGGAGCTGCTTCCTGCAGAGTTCTGGCCACATGAGCCTACCGTCTGAGACTGGGTGCTTCTGATCAGGCATACACATCCATTCCACCAGCCCCGTAGAGGGTCACTACAGTCTGTCTTTGGAAGCCCTGGCCCACAATGCTGTGTACCAGGAAGTCTGGCAGCAAGAGCAGAGCACACCATCTGTCATCACAGAGGGACAAAGGCTCAGAAAAGAAAATGAGGAGATGGAGGAGAGCACATGCAGAGGTATACAGATGCCCATGCATGCCATGCACCATAGCTCCATACTGCTGGGCTGTGTGCTGCTTCCTTTGTTCGGAAAGAAAAAACAAGCAGGAGACTGAGATAAAGAAGACACATGTTTCTTTCTCCTGGGCCCTCTGTGGCTGCAGTTTCTGGCTTCAAGCCAAGGCCAGGGCTAGCAATCTCCCATATATCCCTGACATGTCCCCTGGAACTGTCCTGACAAACACAGCGGCCCCCACAGAGCAGCCTCCTTGCTGCTAGCACGCAGGCTCCAGTCTACTTTGGCCTTCTCAACTCTCATAGTGTCTCTTCCTGAAACATCCATGTGCACACAATGCCTTACTGTGGCCTCCTCATTGAGCTGCAAGACCCAGATGAAATATAAACACCCTCTAAAGCCACCCTCTTTCCCCAGTTGGACAGCATCCCTCACCCAAATCTATAGTATTTACAGGTATCTGGTTCCTGGGTCTCGGCTTGTTCTGGAGTCATCAGGGTTTGTGTCTCAGACCCTCACTAAGGATAAGATCCTTAACAGAACCACATGTGTCCACCTCAGGACTACTGGACAATGGCCACATGATCCCTTAACAGAGGTGTTGAAGGATGACTCACACCCCTTCTGAGGAGTGGATAATCAGGGCTTATTATTTGCAAGGTTTGCTTCTTATCCTGGTTTCCTTCCAAACTTGGTCCACTCCAATGAAATTATTGAACAAAACTCAGTATGTTGAGTTGAGCAAAACTCAGTGTTAATGACAACAGCAGCTGTAACACACCAGCAGCAGCAGGTCCTCAGTATGCCCCTACTGGGCTAGGAGGCAGAACACAACCTGGCTTCAGGTCTCAAGCTCCCAGGACTACTCCTCCTTTTGGAGTCCACACCTCAGTAAAACTTAAGTTCACAGGGAGGATGGGTGTGGTGGTTTGAATTATGTGCCCCCCCCCCCATTAACTCATTTCGAATGCTTGGTTCCCAGTTGGTGGCAATTTGGGTGACGGACCCTAGCTGGAGAAGGTGTGTTGTCGGGGGCAAGCTTAGGGGTATTATAGCCAGTTCTCCTTTGCTAGAGTTCAGCTCACTCTCTTGCTGCTGTTTGCCACCTACTGTAGCAGAGGTGATGTCCAGCTTCTGCTCTATTCCTTTTTCCTGTCATCATGGAGCGCTCCTTAAGACTGTAAGCTGAAATAAAGCCTGTCCTCCCATAAGCTGCATGTTGGGTACTTTGTGCCAGCAAAGAGAAGGTAACTACGACAACGGGAGACCTCAGCATTCATGTAATCCAGGGGGATGTGTGCCTTCCCAACTGCCTGCTAGCTACAGTTAAGGTCCAGAACTCAGCAGAGGACCTGGGATACCAACTCCTCCCCCTTATATCTGACTTCCTCCGCCTGGAGCTCCCTCTGCTACCTTAGCACCCTTGATCACAGCAGCACTTCATGGACCAGACAGCCTTATCTAGGCTGTCAGGGACCACCCTACCTCAGGGTCATGATCCCACCAGGTTACAGCAACAGTACCTACCTATTGACTCTCTGTAAAGGGAAGCCTAACTTGCCATCTACTTGCTACTGGGCAGGATGGCTGGTGTCTAGTAGGCCATGGGGGTGGGGGAGGGAAACAACTCTCACCTTGTCTGGACAGCACAGAGACGGGGATGCCAGGGTCACTGAGCTTGATAAATGGGCCAATCTCACTGTCGATACCCTCACGGGCCAGGAGGAGGTTTTTAGTACACACGTTTCCATGAACTAGGTCTTTATCTTCCTGTAGAATAAATGGGTTCATGTGGCAAGGTGGCCTGTCTTCTCCCCATACATTATTTCCGATCTTGGATCTCAAATCAGCTCTCCCCACTCCACACCCCACAGCCTGGCCCTCCCTCAATGATCCATGTGATACATGACCCTCAAGCTCCAGGTCCTTGATCATGACATGGAGAGAATGGAAAAGTGGTGCTTCACAGGGCTTTGTGCAGATTAAAGTAAGCAGAATCTATAAAGCCTGCAACAGCTGACTTGTGATAAAGACCGTTTCCTTTACTCATTCAGCAAGCTCTGCTGTTGCTCCTCTTGCTGCATACTGCCTGCACTATGGTCAGTCCCTCGACAGACCATTTCCCTGTAGTCAGTGTTCCTAAATGAGCCTATAGAGCACCAAGCACACCTGCTTGGTCACAGAGCTCTGCACCCGGGTCCTGGGGCATGGCCCCTTCTCTCTTCTAGCACCCCATTGAGATCACTTTGGTTATTGGTAGGGGGCAACCATGAATGTGAGAACTGTGTGTGCATGTACATGCATTCAGGTACATGTATGTGGAGGCCAACGGATGATATCAGGTATCCTGCTCTATGGCTCTCCGCCTCATTTTCTTGAGACAGGTCTCTCACTAGACCTGGAACTCACTGTTTTAAGACTAGGATGGTGGCCAGCAAACCCAGCAATCATCCTGTCTTCCCTCCCCTCACCCCAACTAATCTCTGGGGTTACAGGTACACATAGCCATGCCCAGCTTTTTATGTGGGTGCTGGGGATCTGAATTCAGGTGTTCATGCTTGCATGACAAGTGCTCTTACCCAGTGAGCCACCTTTCCAGCCCAGTGAAAACATTCTTACCAAGTAACTCAGGGCACTGGCCAGCTGTTTGGCAACTTTGAACTTCCAGGGCGTAGTGAGGACATCACTTTTCCGATGCATGAAGAGATCCAAGGGTCCACCCTCCACAAACTCTTCTACCATGATATCTACAAGCACAAAAACAGCCACATCTAGAACCTTCTGTTTGGGGTTCTGATCTCTTTCACCCCTTTCAAATGTAATCTTTAGTGGGCTCTGCTCAGCTTCATAGGGCACAGATATACTTGGGCAGTTCAAACCACAGAGGGCTTCAGAGCTGGACAGGCTTGGGCTCAACCTCCAGCTCTTCCATTTCTAATCTCAAGACAGCTCTTTTGAGCCTCATGTCCTTCTGTAAATATGGAAACAACAGCACCTACATCTCCTGGAGAACTGGGGGAGGCTAAATATGAGGAGGCAAAAGGCCTTGGTTAAGTGCCTGACATCACCACTGCTACTCTACAGCACTGTGCACTGCAGGCCACGCACTGGCCTTTATTCCCTCTCAGTGGGACTTGTGTAAGCACATGCACTATCCCATGCTACAGCTTTCAGAGAACAAAATTCTTCTTCCAGACTTGGATCAGGAATCAGAGGTGGAGGCCACATCTGAGCAGCTGAAGGCCCAGCCCTAATCACAGCACCATAGAGGGCACAGCCAGCTCATGTATACTGACACAAGTCTCTTCAGGCTACCCCACTGCTCAGGATTTACATTCTTCTGCCACCAGCTCCTGTAGCTCCTCTGATCGAACTGCCAGGCAATGGCTTTTCTTACCTCAGCCTCCCAAATCTAGCAGTGCAGGGCCAAGAGTGGCAAGAAAGATGTGTTAAAAGATGTAAGTGAAAACAAACCATGGCCACCATCCACCGTGCAAATGACCTGCTGATATCTTGATTTCTTCAATTGCAAAAAGAAAAGCAAAAAGCCTGCAGTCTTCCTGGCACCTCCCGCTCCCCAGCAAGAACCCATATCCCCTTTAGGAGGAACACACTTACTCTCCACATCTCGGACACAGATGCCATAAAGGTACACAATGTGTTTATGTGAGACCTGCCTCATCATGCTGGCCGCCTCAAAGAAAGCCTGTAGGAAGAAGGGCAAAGGAGAGTTTCAGGTCAGCCTGTCTAAGGGACCATCCATGAACCCCAGAATGGCACACTACACTCTCATCTCCCAGGTCCTGACCTTTCCCCCAGCTTTGACTGTCCAGAACCATGGACACCCCTTTGGGCCACTCTGGCTGGGATGTGGGACTTACTCAGAAAAACCCAGAAGGATGTAGAGCAAGGCTGGTAGAATAAGCTAGTTGACAATTTTCTCATTACCTCCTCATGCCACCTTGATCTGTTCCTCTAGACTTGGTGAAGTGTTTAGTTAGCACTGTGCTAAAATAAAAAGAAAGCTAAGGCAGCAGACCTCTGCTCCATTCTTGGCTTTGTTGCTCTCTACCAAGGCTGAGGGATCCTGGGTAAGTCACTGAACTCCTTCTAAACCTTCATGTTCCAGCATATGCAGGTACCCAAGAATCCATCAGGAGCTCAGAGACCACTTGGCTTGTCCTAAGACCTGTGGCTGGGGTGGTGGGCAGGCCAGGCCAGGTTCCACTCCCCCCGCTCACTAGTTTCATACATAGTTTGTCTAGACAGTCGAGAGAAAATTCTGACTGAAAGGCAATGCAGGAAGCCATATAGCCACAAAGAGCCAAGGTTTTCCCACCCCACAGTGGCCCTCCCCTAGCTCTGGAAAAGGAGAGCACTTGCCAGAGAAATGTCCCTGTGGCTGGGGTCTAAGACTTTGAGGATCACTTTTATTCTCTTCTCTTCAGCAGTCCCTTCATCGTCCTTGTAATCCACCAGCGTCCCAGAGTAGATATGTGTTCTTGTGCCTCTGCCAAGGTGCTCACCCTAAGGGAGGAAGCAAAAAGCTGCACGACCTCTATCTGCAGCTGTGTCATAGCCCGAGTCCTCCAGAATGTTTCCAGAGAAACAAAAAGCTGTTTGGCCAAGCAAGTTTGAACATTTCCTGGACCCCAAATACTGCCCCTCTACCCCTTAAATGCCTATTGATTTCCTCTTCACGGAACCCAGTCATGACCTGGAAATAGTGCCCCAAGAGTCCTACCCCAAGGCTTCTGAGAAGACTCGGGGAGGACTCTGCCAGGTGGTCATCTCCATACTCCAGGCTGTGAGACAGGGCAAAAGGACTTTTACCTCCTCACTCTACTGATTGCTGGACACTTAATTTGGATACACTCTTTTATGGTGCTTAATATCTGCCCAGACCCTATACATGAGAATAATAAGGGCACTTACCTCATACTGTTGTGGTAAGAACTTATAGTAGGGAGCTGGATTTAAAGGCTAGGATGGGAGCCACTAGACTTTCAATACTTCTGATTTTCATTTATTTGAGAGAGAGAGAGAGAGAGAGAGAGAGGGTGGGGGAGAAAGAGAGAAAATATGGGCACACCAAGGGCATCTTGCTGCTACAGACACATGTGCCTCTTTGTGTATCTGGCTTGAGGTGGGTACTGAGGAATTGAACCCAGGGAGGCTTTGAAAGCAAGTACCTTTAACTGCTGAGCCATTTCTCCAGCCTATGATTTTAAGATTCTTAACATTTGGAAAACAAAGCATGATTCATGAAGTTTACATAATAGCAAGCTTGTTGATATTAACCCCGTAAAACTTATAAACTGAATGTCTGTTATTCTATGATTTGAGGAGCCCTTGTAATTATTGGACTGTGGCAGTTACCTAGGGAATAGCCTTGTTCCCCACAGAAACACATACCATTTATTTACACAAATACTACCATCTGTCATCTGTCCTAGCAGAACAGCCACACCTCCACCCAGTCTATTGCATCCTGGCAAGGTCCTCAATTCATTACAGCTGCATCTGTCATGAAGTAATCCATCAAAGTTATGGGAGGCTGCATTCCAAGAACATCTTATAAAAGCCACATGACTTTCCCCAGAAGGGTGAATTAGCGCAGGGGCCAAGTCATACAAACATGCTGTCGGGATCTCACAGCAAAGGCCTGATGTCCACTTCTGCCTCCTTCCATGCTGTTCCTTCTGCTTGTGGGCAGCTATGTACTGCTCATCTTCTGGGGCTCTGCTTTGACAAACTTTCCCCAGGAAATTATCCCTGTCCTCCCAAGCCAAGTCTTTCAGTTCCCACATTTGCTGTACTCATCTACCTCAGGATCTCCCGCCTTTTAATAATGATCGACTTAGAAAAGACAAGAGCCTTATGAGCTGCTGAGAGAAGCAACTGTAGGTGGTATATGTAAATGCTCCGATTCTGTTTGCTAAGTAGATGCAAAAGACTTGCAGAATGGTGGTTATCTTCTCAGAGGCAGAGAAAGACAGGCCTCAAGTTGTGTGTCAAACAATACAGAAAACAGCATACTACAGCTCTGGTCGCTTTCAGGTCAGGACTCTGCTCTGACATTCTTGGGCTGGGGAGATGCTTAGCAGATAAAGGTGCTTGCTTACAAGGCTACCAGCCCAGGTTTAAAGTTCCTAGTACCCATGCAAAGCCAGATGCTCAAAGTGACACATGTGTCTAAGAGTTCATTTGCCCTGGCACACCCATGCTCGTTCCCTCCCTCCTTCTCTTTTGCTCTCTCCCTATCTCTCTCACAAATAAATATTTTTTAAAAAAGAAATCTAGATTCTCTTAACAAAGTAAATTAACAGACCTCGTGTTTGCCATTCCCCTACCCTCTTGCCAGGCATCCTTCACAACAGTAAGCCATGATGGCCCTCCAAAGCACTATAGTCCTATGAGTTTGCTTATCCTCAAGGCTGCTGGCAGGCTGACTGCTGTTATGACCCACCTCTGGCCACATCAACTCTTCTCTAAGGGACCTAAGAAGGGACACACAACAGAAAGTGGATCTGCCCTAGGCTATACCCAACAGCCAAGGTGCTACAATGGATACTCTGGGTCTGCCTAAGCATGTAGGTTCTGAGTGAAAGCCTCCGAAGCCAGGCACACTGGATAGAGCTGCTGTGAGAATTCATTATTCAAGACTGACACCTCACTGTTTTCTCTGTCTTCTTATCTCTGCTCCTCTGGAAGTCCTGTTCATAACAGCAGGACTGAGGCTCTAGAAGCATTGTCACACAGAACACTCTGTGTGTGTGTGGGGGGGGGACACCAGCACAGTTCCCCACCGCCCAAACTTGGACTCCTATGCTATTTCAGGGCTCCCACACAATAAAATACCTCCACCCCAGATAGCCCCCCATCCAGACTCAACACTTCCATTAAAGATCAGTGTCTGCACATGGAGGCTGGGTAGAATAGAAAATGCTAGGTGGGCTGTCTGAAATGTGAAAGGAAGTCTCCTAATTATTTTCCCACTAGAATTTCAGGGCTCTCATCTGTGGGGAGGTGAGGCAGGTGGGGCCAAGGCCGAGGGAGTGACTCACTTGCACAATGTCTTTCTTGAGGATCCGATCAAAACTCAGCTGGCTCATGGGGTAGACAGGCTGCCACTCCTGGGCTTTCTTAGTGGCCACCAGCAGGTTAGAGATTTCTGTGGAAGAGATAGGAGAAATATGAGCGTCACACAGCAGGCCCAAGACCCTGGTCAGCCAATATATACTGAGCCATGTGGCTTTCTGAAAACATGTACATTTGCTGGTTTCATCACTCCAGTTCACAGGAGAATGACAGAGCCAACATGAATCAAATCATCAGCCCGTCATGCCCATGCCTCAATTTGTCCAGTGGGCTCCAATGCCCACATCACTGGATCTGTCCTGGTAACAGAGGTCAGGGGTGTCCCTAAGGAAATGATAAATCTAAGAATGGCTGTGTATGCTGGCCTATAATCTCAACAGAAGAGGCAGGAGAATCAGAAGTTTAAGGTCAGACTGTAAGTTCGAGGACAGCCTGAGCTATATAAGGCCCTGTCTCAAATCAAGACAAAACACAAATCTAAGAATGGAAACTTCAAGAAATCAGACTGGGCTACCTTACTTTTTGCTCTACTGCCATAACCTAGGACATAATGAGTGCTCAGCAAGTTGTTTTTTTTGGGGGGTGTAGTTTGAACCCTGTGCATACTAGGCACTGTACCACTGAGATACAGCTCAGATCCCCCCCCCCAAAACTATTAAATGTATAAACAACTAGGGTGACCTGAAGGACAACTGAGGTGAGGTGGGAGCATTGTGTCTAGGGAGTGACAGAAGCCCTGAGTGTAAAGAGGAGAAGGTCCTGTCAACCTCACTGGGCCCAGCCAAGTGCTCCTTGAGATGCAGATGAGAAACAGTCCACCCAAGTTAAGTCAAACAGCAGCACACTATACAACAAAGCCTGTGGGGCCGGGGTTGGACAGGTGGCTAACAGGGAGCTCATGAATCCACTTCCAGGTATGAGGTACTGAGACAATGCCTGCTCCAGATCCAGCACAGTGAAGTGTCTGCTGGGAACCCTGGCAGATGCTGCCACAGATCCTAAACATGCCACGTGTTCTTTCAGTTGGAAGAGGATCACACTGCATGGTGCTTTCCTGAACTAGAAGATGGTGATGTGTTTGGAGAGAAAATCCACCCATGCAGGTCTAGATTCTTGGCTTCTGATGATGCTGATCTATAAGAATCACAAGGGTCATGTGAGGCCAATGAGGCCCCGTAAGTCCTCACCCTTCACAGTGGGCTTCTCTCTTTCTGTTTTAACTTTGAAATATGACATGTGTCTGGGCCTGTACATATACCCCGGTGAGCATGTGGAAGGCAACTTGAGAGCACCACAGAAGATGTGGGAGGACTGCAGGGTAGCACCTTAAGTACTTTCTAACTGTGTGCTGCTCACCCATGATACTGTTCTGTCTTTCAATTTTGCTTTTTATTTATCCCATGAGGAATTTCTTGGTTGCAGTTTCCAGAAAGAAACCCAGATCAGGGTGTGGTTCTGGGACCCTGTGGTTAGGTGAGCAGAGGGCTGAATAACCAAAAATGGCACTCAAGTCACATTTTGTTGATTTCATAACTTTTCTAATTTTTTTTAGAGAGAATTAGCCATTTTGCAGATGGTAGAAGGAAAGAGGCTCTGAGGACGTCACATGCGGGGCTCACTCAGTGCTTCTTTCCCTTGCCTCAGGTGGAAGCATCCCTCTGCTTATAGAGATGGCCCTCTGCAAAGATGTGTGGTAGGGAGATCAGCAGATCTGAAGTTAGACAAAACTGAGTTCAAATGCTCACTCTCCTTCTACCTGTGGTCTAGGACAAGTATAATGGGGACAATAACACACTCTGGTTTGCTCTGAGGATCAAATGGTTTACAAGACCTCCAGATAAGATAGTGGATTAAAAGCTTCACCAGGGGAAGTTGTGAAGGTAACACTCAGTAAGCTCTTTTCCTGCAAGAGACAAGCCATACTTACTTCACCCCAAGTCCTCTGTGGGAGGGGAACCAAGGGAGACCAAGGCCAGGCAGTGACTTGCAGTATGCAAACAAACTTAATAAACAGGTGAGAATGCCAAAGGAAGGCAGGTGGGAGTGGCTGAAATCCAAGAGGTATGACAGCCCAACAAGGTAGTGTGGAACATGCACAGGCCATGTATAGAAAGTGCTTCAAATACACACCAGCACTACCAGCAAGAGCAGGGGAAGCACCCAGAAAGTGCTTCTCCACATAAGAACTAAAGCAGAGGACAGAGAAAGCTGCCATCTGTGCAAACCACCAGGCACAGCTCACCATCCCCCTCCCACACCAGTACTGGAAACACCTCCCCTCCCCCACACCAGTACTAGTATACCTCCCCCACACACACACACACACCAGCACTGGGACATCTCCCCTCCCCCCAACCAGCACTGGGAACACTTCTGCTCCCCCATACCAGCACTGGGAACAAGGCAAGACAACAGCTGAGCTTGAAGACAAGGTGAAGGAAATGGCACAACAGGTAACCAACTCCTTTCTGACGGGATTTAAGGCCCATTCCTCAAGAGGCAACACATTCCTGGTACTGTAAATCTGGATAGAGAGGTCATAGTCATGAAGCTATTACTACTGTTTTGCTAAATGGATATGTGCTTGTCAAAATGCCCACTAAATCTTCATGCTCCTCGTAAAGGCCTGGTCAGAGAAACAGCTTTCTGCCATGGGCAGCAATGGTCACTGCAGAGACTCCTAACTTGTCAAAGTGGCTGCTGAGGACTCAGCCCTAAGCATAACATCTCTATGATCTCGTCTCCTCAGGCTCAGGGAACACTGCAAAGAGGGGGTGGAAACAATGTAAGAGCCAGAGGAAGGGGTGTCTTCAGGACATGACATGGCTATGGCACTTTGAGCACACAGCAGCTACTGCTACCTGCACAAGTCTTGCACAAGAATGGAGCCATCAACAATAACAGTGGGAAGAACGCATGAGGTCTACCTTTCCTCAGGAGCTATTGCAGCGAATCACTGTTGGGGAGGGAGAACATTTTCTTCAATGGCATAGCCACTGGTAAACTGCCCATAATCCTTCAGCTACACTCATGTGAGCAATCCTAATTAAACTCAGTGGGCCACAAAAAGAAAAAAACCCTGAAAGTAGAAGGGGGATTTATTGGCAAGAAAGGGTTCAGCAGGAGCTGGGACAAGAGTAAGAGAAGGTAAATCACAGAGTCCAAACCAGATACTACCCTCAGCCCCCACAGTGAGCTGTTGGTCAGGGAGGTGTATGAAGCCCTCAAGACAATGCAGGCCATTGGCCACCCACCAGAGCTAAATGGTAAGACCCTATTGTTGAAGATAACACAGGCCAAGAGATCATGAGATCATGTTGGAACTGAGAAGGAAGCCAGCTCCCTGATGGCTAGCCCTCATAGTACTAGAAAGTACTATACAAACTGCTGGGGACAATGGTCACCAATAGCATGAAAAACAACAACAACCAGGGGGTCCTACAAGCTACAGAATCAATCAATCCATCAATCCCCTAGGCATGTGTACTAGTGACAGGCTATGGGATATGATTGGATATGAGGCTCATTCAGTGGCAGGGAAGTCATACCTGGTACTGAGAACTAAGTCAGAAGCCTATGGCTTGGACGATCATAGACCCTAGGGGGAAGCTCCCAAAAGATGGCATCCCCTTCAAAAAGTCATATAAGTGTCTCTCTTCACCCCTTTGATCCATGCTGCTCTCACTTTCAGTTAGAGAATCTGCCTTTTACACATGGAAGCAAATACCAGGGAGACCCAAGACCATCAGAATGACACCAAAGCTGACTGCCCAGCACGAGATGAGTCATCTCTACCACACCTGCCAGGGCCCAGGAGACATTACAGAGGAGGCAGTGCATTAAATGTGAGTGCCGTTCTCTCTGCTAGCCTGAGAACCTCCTCAGGGAGATGACGGTATTCACTGATAGACTCACAGAAAAATCAGAGGATGCAGAGAGAGCAACACTAAAGGAGGCCTATACCATGGCCTCCAAAGCTAGGGGAATACTGAAGATAGGGTGGAAAGCATGTAAGAGCCACAAGGTAGAAAGGAGTGTCCTGAGGCACTGCCCTCCTTCAGAGACTGGCTGGTGCATCCATGAACCTACTGAGGAGGGCCCCCGGGGGAATATGACCAATATATACACTATGTTCATAAAGTTCACAATTAATTTTACAAAGAGTAAGAGAAGGTAATGGGGATGAATATGATCAAAATACCTTATATACATTTATGAAATTATCAATAAATTTTTAAGAAAAGAAGTTAACATACAAGGCCTTCAAACTGTATCTTGTAAGCTTCATGAAGGTGGTGGTGGTCATTATTATGAGTAACTACCACTGATACCTTTTAGCCATGTAGACTTGAGCAAGGTCCTGAAGGTCCCTGAAACTCGGTTTCTTCACTTGATTTGATTTTTTTTAATTGTCCATAATGAGTTACATTTAATGGGCAAACAATGAGTTGTTATCCCCAGTTCCCCAATCCCCCTCTTCCTCATCCCCAATCAGCTGGATATTCTCCTCCATGGGCAGTCTGGATCAGTCCTTGGGGCAGAGGACCATGGAAGCCTAGGAGTCAGCATTAGTATGAAGGGGGGCCATGTCTCTGGATATGTCTCTCACCAAGGCTCTCACAATCTTTCCGCCCCCTCTTCCGCTCAGTTCCCTGAGTTGTGGCAGGTATTAAGGCTGCTTTATTGTTGAGAACTTAGGGGTCTCTGTACTTCTGCTTTAGGCTGTGTCGAAAATCATTGGTGTCTGTCTGACTGGCTTATCCTGTGTTGACTGATTGGCTGTGGCTATGGGTCACTTGTTCATCCCATCATTCTCTGTGGGGTTCCATAAGGATCCTCCATGGTAGGTCTGGGGTGGCTCATCTCTTGCCAGGATGTCAGCTAACTTGATTTGATTTTTATTCCTCTGTGTATGTGTGCTCGCCTGCAGTGGCTGGAGCAGAGCATCGGGGTCCCACTCCACTGCTCCTCGGCCAGCGCTCAGGACAGTTCCCTGCTCTCTGCCCCCTTTGCAGGACTGAGTTACACGCATACATGGCCATGCCATTATTTTATATGGAATCTGGAGATTGGAACTGGGCTGGCTTCAGGATCCCTTAGGATGCTTGTGCAGGAAATGCACTTAGCAGCCCAGCCAACCCTCAAGTCCCTTATTGCTTTGTTTTATTAAGACAGGTTCTCAGTCTGTAGCCCAAGCTGTCCTGAACTTAACTGTGTAGCCCAGGCAGGCCTTGAATTCATGAAGATTCACCAACCTCAGCCTTCCAAGTGCTGGGATTATAAATGTGAGTCACTATGCCAGGCCTCTGACCTTTATAATAGCTATATAGAGCTACCATTTGGAAAAATGAAATACATCACACTACGTGGGATATAGTCAGTATGCACCAACATGGTAATTACTGCTACAATTACCACTTGACAGACAGTACTGCACACTGACTCTGTGCTGGGCCCTTCTCATAAGCTACAGAATGCTACAGAGGGAGGCCCAGACCTTGACCTTGAGTTCATAAGCAAAGTAGGTAAGGAAGACACTGAACACCCTCAGGGCTGAGTCTCAGGAGAAAAGCCCTGAGACCACATGAGTGGGGTTCAAATGTGTTCTTGCACTTTTCCATCCACAGCTACTGGCTCCCAGATCTGCACTGTCAGGCGCAACACCTACCATGGAGACCCTGCAGAAATCACTGCCCAGTCTGTAGCATTCTCCATTCCTGTGGCTGCTTTCCTCCCTAGAAACCATGAATCCCTAGTAAAGCCACTTCTAATACCTGGAAGGAGGATCACATGATTAAACAAGGCCCTTGGACTCTAAGGACTGAAACTCTCTGAGGTCTCACGGCTAAGAGGCAGGTCTGTTTTTATCTCTGAGAACACTTTTGTCATGGTTTGATCCAGGTGTCCCCCACAAACGAATGTGTTCTGGGTAATCGATCCTCAGCTGATGGCAGTTTGGATTTTACAAACTCGATGGAGCTGTGTTGTTGGGGGCGGGCTTTTGGGGGTTATAAACCAGCTTCCCCTTGCCAGTGTATGGCATAACTTCCTGTCGCTATTTCCAGTGCTGTGGTGGAGGTGATATCCACCCTCTGCTCATGCCATCGTTTTCCCTGCCAGGATGGAGTCTCCCCTCAAGTCCGTAAGCCAAATAAACCCATTCCTCCACAAGCCGGTTTTGTTTGGGTTCTTTCTGAGCAGCAACTAGAAAGCTGACCGCAACAACTTTCCAGCATAAAATCAAAGACCAAAGCCACTCTTGTGATCAACAAGAGCACAAGCCCTTGTTTCGTCAAGTTCAGCAACTGGCCACTTGCCCAGGCCAAAGCATGATTTAAACACCCAGAACCCAGACCCCTGGGCTGGAGGTGTAGCTCAGTGGTAAAGCACTTGCCTGGTGTATATGAGGCCCTGGCACAGTCCCAAGTACCTCTAAGAAAGAATTCAGAGGATTGGAGAGATGGCTCAGCAGTTAAGACACTTGTCTGCAAAACCTAACTACCTGGGTTCAATTCCCAAGTACCCATGTAAAGCCAGATGCACAAAGTGGCACATGCCTCTGGAGTTCGTTTGAAGTGGGAAGAGGCCCTGGTATGCCCATTCTGTCTGTCTCCTCTCTATCTCTCTCTGCTTGCAAATAAATAAATATATATACATATACATATACATATATATATATTGGTTATTCAAAGTAGGGTCTCGCTCTAGTCCAGGCTGACCTGGAATTCACTATGTAGTCTCAGGCTGGCCTTGAACTCACAGCAATCCTCATACCTCTGCCTCCAGAGTGCTGGGATTAAAGGCGTGCGCCACCACGCCCGGCAATAAAAAATATTTTTTTAAAAAGAAAGAACCCAGGAGGGGGCGGAGCATCATGGCGGACTAGTAGCAGCCTCGCCAGGACTCTCTTCGAAAAGGTTTGATTCTTCAGCTGGAATCCAAACCCGGGACCCCAGCTGGCCTTGAACCCAAACCTACCGTCTCCCCAACTCCACGCTGGGGGGGGTGTCGTCAAGTCTCCCCATCTGCTTTCTACTCGGTAGAGGAACAAAGCGCCGCCCTTCCCCCACTCCTAGCTCCCGCTCCCGCTGGTGTGGCTGAGAACCTTTCCCTTCGGGGCCCCTTTCCTCCAGCCTCCCTCCAGCGATTCTTGGGCACACTTCTCCCTGAGACACCCCCCCCACACACATACACAGGCAATCGCTCTGCGGGCAAACTGAACTAGCGCGGTTCCCCCGAGCACTCCGGTCCACAGCTGATGGGCGGGGCCAGCCCTCAGACACCAGGGAACCTCTGCCAGGGCTGGGAGGGCAAAGGCGGCTTCGGCACCGGGGACCCGGGGACCACGCTCCACTGACCCTCCAGCGATTCTTGGGCGCACTTCTCCCTGAGACCCCTCCAAATACACAGGCGATCGTTCCGCGGCCAAGCTGAACTAGCACGGTTCCCGGCGGGCGCAGGACCCTCAGGCACCGGGGAACCTCTGCCAGTGCTGGGAGGGCAAAGGCGGCTCAGGCAGGCACCAGATAGGAGGGCACAGTCAGGTGGGAGAACACTGGGCCATATAGTTGGAGTGCTGGGACTGTGTTTCTACTCCAGCATACCATCTGGGAGCAGGGTGATCCAGTCAGGTAAAAATCTAAGCCTCTCTGGGCACAGAACACCCCAACAAGAAAGACCTTCATTTAAGTTCAAACCTGGTGATCTTCCCATTGGAAGCAAAGCAGGCTGAACAGCACCCCCCACGGTGCCTGAGTCCCACTCACCTACCTAGACATGGGAAGAAATCAAAGGAAAAAACCCACAGAAATCAAAGACAGAACTCCCCAACCCAGGGCCCCTAGTCCCTTTATGGAGCAGGAGACTGGCAAAGAAACAGAGGCAACACATACAGAATCGCAAAGAGAGAACAATATGACTCCTGACCACAACTGCAATGCAAATATGAAGCAGCTAGTGGCTGATATGGAAATTATGAGAAAAGACATGAATGAGATGAAGGTATCTAACTCAAACATAATCTCCAGAATGAATTTAATGGAGAGAAATATGAGTGAATTCAGAAACACATTAAGTGAATTGAAAATTAATCAACTAAGAGAGGAGCTAGACAACCAAATGATTAAATTTGATGAGGACCTAAAAAAAATTAAAAATGATTATCAGGAATCCCAAGCAAAAACAAAATTAGATTGGAAATTATATCTCACCAAAGAATTGGAGTCTATAAACAAAGTTATAGCAGAAACAAATAATGAAAATGAGATGTTAAAAACCTCCCTTGAATCAATCAGTCCCAGAGTTGATAATTTGGAGGACAGACTTTCAGAAGTAGAAGACAAATCAGAAGGAATTAATAAGGATGTCATAGGTTTCAATAAATTCAAGAAATCAAGTGAGCAAAACTTGAGGGATCTATGGGAT
>PVHP010015409.1:0-37538 GCA_004024765.1 Zapus hudsonius
TCTTTCTTTCTTTCTTTCTTTCTTTCTTTCTTTCTTTCTTTCTTTCAGATAGGATCACATGTATCCCAGACTGGCCTCAAAATCAGTAGCTGAGGATAATCCCGGATTTCTGATTCTTTGCCTTCTGAGTGCTGGGATGACAGCCCTGGGCCACCATGAGAGGTTTATGTGGACTTTCTGCACAGATAAGCATTCTACCACCAGAGCTCCATCCCCAGCCCTGTCACCTGCATTTTAGAAAAGACACATTTCTTCAGGAATCTAAAAAGTTTAAAGGGAAAGTATGCAGCCAGTTATAAAAAGAAAACTCTAGCAATATTAATGGCCTACAAAATCGATGTTAAGACTAAATAAATCACTTCAGATTAAGAGGAGAAATTCACCTGGTTAGATTTTTCACTAAGAAGAAATAGGAATTTGAGATTGACAAGCACATAATATAAACATAGAGCCAGACTGATAGAATTTTAAGGAGACAGACAAATCCCCATGATAGCATAAAACTTTACCACCCCTCCCATGGACTGATAAGAAGACACTGTAAACGATATGTCAAGTTGGAAAAATCTAGAAGAAATGAAAAGCTTCCCAGGCATGTTCAATGCATGAACCTTGAATCACAAATAGAAAACAGATAACCATGAGAGCGTCAGTCCTACAAATCTATCAAAGAAAAGCCTAGAACATGAACGCTTCCTATTGAATTCTGCCACCTCTTTTGGACTACTTCAAAATATTGAAGAGGATTCTTTCCAACTCATTCTAGAAGGCCAGAATTATCCTGAGAGCAAAATCAGAGGAGGACATAAAAGAAGCCTATCTCTGGAGAACATAGATGCGAGAAACAAAGCAAACCCAACCACATGTTGGCTGTGTGAGTTTTCCTGGGGAGATGTGTCCAAACAGAATCTTGGGTCCAGGGAGGGATTAAATTCCACAGGAGATCCCAGGCCAGTGGACGCTAACTTTTGAGTTCCTATCCAAATTAACAAAGAATTAAAAACAGGTGTTCAGAGAAGGGTAAATAGTGAATTTTGAGATTTATTTAGGAGAGTTAGAATCCAGAGGGAAGGCTGGCAGGAAAGCCCAAGCCAGGATGATGGAGAAAAATCTTCACATTAGAGAAATATCCAGGGAAGAAGCTTCCAGAGAAGGCACACGCATGTATATGTGCACACACACACACACACACACACACACACACACACACACACACACACACACACGGAGGGCAAAGCCTGAGTCCAAGTCAAAAGGTTCCCCTTACATAGAGGGTCACAGAAAATTAAGTGACAGTACAGGACTCAGAGATTAAAGAGAGACCACCATGTAGCAAAGCAAGAAAACCCCCCAAAATGGCGGGAAAGCATTTTCAGACAAAAGGAAACCCTCCCTCTTCCCAGCCTAGGAGACTGAGCCTCCAGAGGAAGAAGAGGAACGGAGAGATTTACTCACGAGGTGAGACTCAGCATCCATTTAGAGCGAGCCTCATGACCAGACTCAGGTGTGTAAGGGAGAGACCTGATTGGTTGCTGGACTCAAGGGGCCAGCCCACAGGTGTGCTGAGCTGAGGAAACCTGAGGAAACAAGAAGCGCTGCAGAATTGTTGCTTGCAGCCATCTTGGATGAGACTGGGTCAGACGTGGGTTCTAGTCCTGCCAGGGCAGTCAAGGTGGCATCTCCTTGGGCCTCTGTCCCTGGATGATTGCTCATAACTGTCATCTTGTTCCTATTCTCCTTCATCATCGTCCCAGATAGAGCATCAGGGACAGATCAGAGGAGCAATTTCCACCCAAGTGTAGCTTCACAAACCAGTGTGCTTATTGGCGTTACTTATGGTGGAGGTTAGGAACCAAGTAGCTCGTGTGGTAGGCAGTTAATCAGGGCCACAGGCCCTCAACAAGAGATCATCATAGATCCTCCCAGAAGTCTGACAATAAGGCGACTCCAGTCCAGGGCTCTGAAATGCTAGAGAATTCCTTTCAGCAAGATGGTGACTGATGGCTCAGCAGAACACTGACTGAGGACCTGTCCACCGTGCCCTCCATTTCTTGAGCCACAACTTTTTTAGAATTTTGGAGGGCTGCTCACTTCTTGACGACCTTAGAATTAGGCGGGCTCCCCTGGAGCCTGTGTAAACTCACCTCTTCCCCAACCAGAGGCCTCTGATTGTAGGGGTCTGTGTGTAGAACTGTCGTGATCTGTACTGGCTGGATGCCTAATTTCCCGATGAGTCATCACTGGGACTTGTTCCTAACCTACAAAAGCCATTGCAATTCTAAGTGCAGGGTGACAATTCTTCTCAAGTCCCTCTTCACCTATGCGGAGTTCCGCTTTATCTCTTTCCAACAAACCTTATTCATATCCTCTGCATGCTGCCTTCCGTCCCTGTTTCCTACTCTAAGTGACAGGGACACAAAGTCACTGCATTGAGGGGGGCTTAGTGACCATTGAGTGTCCAGCATTCTTAACACCCCAACTAAGTCTCCTCAGAGCTGAGAAGGTTTGTTGCTCTCAAAACCCACAGGAAGAGCTGGGCGTGGTGGCGCATGGCATTAATCCCAGCATTTAGGAGGCAGAGGTAGGAGAATCGCTGTGAGTTCAAGGCCAGCCTGAGACTACCGAGTGAATTCAAGGTCAGCCTGAGCTAGAGTGAGACCCTACCTTGAAAAACAAAAACAAAAACAAAACAAAACAAAAAAACCCAGGAAGCCTTTAATATCAGCATTCAGAGGCAGAGGTAGGAGGATCACAGTGAGTTTGAGGCCACCCAGAGATTACATAGTAAATTCCAGGTCAGCATGGGCTGAAATGAG
Organism: Zapus hudsonius; assembly: GCA_004024765.1. Lineage (NCBI taxonomy): Eukaryota > Metazoa > Chordata > Mammalia > Rodentia > Dipodidae > Zapus > Zapus hudsonius. Next base: position 2,817 of record PVHP010015409.1, read on the forward strand.
GCCCTATCTCAAAAAAACCAAACCAAACCAAACAACCCCCCGCCAACACTTACAGGAGGAGTTATTTACAAGAGCGTGGTGATGACTGCAATTGCTGAGCCGTCTCCACAGCCCAGGAAATTAATTTTTATTCCCATGTATATATTCATTCTTCCTCTCTCCCATTTCTCTGCATGTATGTGTGTGATACTTGAGCAAACATTTTCCAAAAATCATAATTATTGGCTGAGGCGATGGGTCAGTGGGTCAAAGCACTGGCTTGCAAAGCCTGCTTGCTGTTCCAGATTTGACTCCCCAGTACCCAAGTAAAGCCAGATGCACAAAGTGGCACATGCATCAAGAATTCATTTGCAGTGGCAGAAGGCCTGGTGCACCCATTCTCTCTCTCCAATCTCTCAAATAAATAAACTAATATTTTAAACACATTTAATATATTTATTTATTTGCAAGGAAAGAGAAATAGAGAGAGAGAATGGGCATGCCAGGGCTTCCAGCCACTGCAAACAAACTCCTGATGCATGTGCCACTTTGTGCATCTGGCTTTACTTGGGTCCTGGGGAATTGAACCCAGGTCCTTAGGCTTTGCAGCAATCGCCTGAACTACTGAGTCATCTCTTCAGCCCGAGAAATCTATTTTTAAAACAGAATCATAATCATGACATGTCAAACACGGTCACTCACCCGTGCTTTATTCACTTGCAGGCTGAATCACAGAACGATGCTTCACGCTTTGTGGCTGTTATGGGCCTTGGAGGCCATGATGGGCCTCTCCAGTGAAGGGTTTCCCCATCAGGCTTCTCTGTCTTGTGACACCAGTGGTGTGTGTGACGGCCGCTCCAGGTCATTCAACTCTATCCCCTCAGGACTCACGGCAGCCACAGTGAGCCTTGACCTGTCTGACAACAACGTCACCTATATTGGTCATGGTGACCTGAAGACCTGTGTGAACCTTAAGGTTCTGGTGCTGACGTCGAATAGAATCCACGCCATTGATGGTGATGCCTTTACTTCCCTGGGCCGTCTCGAGCACTTGGACTTGTCTGATAATCGCTTAACTAATTTATTGTCCTCCTGGTTCAGGCCCCTTTCTTCCTTGAAACATTTAAATTTACTTGGAAATCCTTATGGAACGCTTGGGGAAGCATCACTTTTTTCTCCCCTCACCAATTTGCAAATCCTCAGGGTAGGAAATACGTACAACTTCACCGAGCTTCGGAGAGGGGATTTTGCTGGACTCACTTTTCTCGAGGAACTTGAAATTAACATGTCCAGTCTCCAGAGTTATGAGCCAGGAAGTCTGAGGTCCTTTCGCCACATCAACCGACTGCTCCTTCGCATGAGCCGGCCGGCTTTACTCTTGGAGGTTTTCACAGATATCCATTCAGTGGACTCTTTGGAACTGAGAGATACGAATTTGCTCAATTTCCACATCTCAGATTTCTCTGTCAATGAAACCCAGCCTCTGATGATCAGAAAGTTCACATTCAGACACGTGAGCCTCAGTGATGAAAGCGTTAACCAACTTCTGAAGCTGCTGAACCATGTTTCTGAGCTGCTGGAGTTAGAATTCGATGAGTGCACGCTGGAAGGGCGCGGTGACTTTGAGCCCTCTGAGCTCGGCCTCGTGAAAGATCTAGAACGAGTAGAAACACTGACGATACGGAAGTTATATATTCGAAATTTTTTTGTATTTACTGATCTGCAATCCGTGTACCCACTCATGGAAAAAGTGAAACGTATCACAGTAGAAAACAGTAAGGTTTTCCTGGTCCCTTGTTCATTTTCACAACATTTAAAATCCTTGGAATACTTAGATCTCAGTGAAAATTTGATGGTGGAAGAATATTTGAAATACTCAGCTTGCCAGGGTGGCTGGCCCTCTCTCCAAACCTTAATTTTAAGGCAAAATCATCTGCGCTCAATAGAAAACACGGCCGAGTGTTTACTAACACTGGAGAACCTGACAGACCTTGATATCAGTAAAAACACTTTTAAGTCTATGCCTGACACATGTCAGTGGCCGGAAAAGATGCGGTCGTTGAACTTGTCTAGTACACGAATTAGCAGTTTAACTCGGTGCATTCCCCGGACGCTGCAAGTCTTGGATGTCAGCAATAACAACCTTGATTCATTTTCTTTGGATCTGCCGTTGCTCCGAGAGCTTGATATTTCCAGCAATAAGTTGAAAACCCTTCCCGATGCCTCCTTTTTACGGGGGTTACTAGTTATGAAAATCAGCAAGAATACAATACATACTTTCTCTAAGGAGCAACTGGATTCTTTTCAGAAACTGGAGATTCTGGAAGCTGGAGGGAACAATTACATCTGCTCCTGTGAACTCCTGGCCTTCACCCAGGAGCAGCCAGCACTGGCCCAGGTCCTGGTGGACTGGCCAGACAACTACCTGTGCGACTCTCCAGCCCACCTGCGGGGTCAGAGGGTCCAGGATGCCAGGCGCTCTGTCTCCGAGTGCCACCAGGCGACACTGGTGACTGGCGTGTGCTGTGTCCTCCTCCTTTTGGTCCTGCTTACCGGGGTCCTGTGTCACCACTTCCATGGGCTGTGGTACGTGAGGATGATGTGGGCATGGCTCCAGGCCAAGAGGAAGCCCAAGAGAGCCCCTGTCAGGGACGTGTGCTATGACGCGTTTGTGTCCTACAGCGAGCAGGACTCCTACTGGGTGGAGACCCTCATGGTCCAGCATCTGGAGAACTGTGACCCCCCCTTCAAGCTGTGTCTCCACAAACGGGACTTCGTTCCTGGCAAGTGGATCATCGACAACATCATCGACTCCATCGAAAAGAGCCATAAAACCATCTTCGTGCTTTCGGAGAACTTTGTGAAAAGCGAGTGGTGCAAGTATGAACTGGACTTCTCCCACTTCCGGCTGTTTGATGAGAACAATGACGCCGTCATTCTTGTGCTTCTAGAACCCATTGAGAAAAAAGCCATCCCCCAGCGCTTCTGCAAACTGCGCAAGATCATGAACACCAAGACCTACCTGGAGTGGCCCCAGGGTGAAGCTCTGAAGGAAGGGTTTTGGGTGAATTTAAGAACTGCAGTTAAGTCCTAGGTTCACCACTCAGGGCCTCTCTTGCCTTAGATGTGGTCTTTATGGCACTAATAACAAAGATCACTCTGATATAATTATATAAAAACCATGGGGTGTTCTCGTGAGGACTCGTTGAATAATGATACTAAGCATTTTGTTTTTGTTTTTGTTTTTTTGAGGTAGGGTCTCGCTCTAGCCCAGGCTGACCTGGAATTCACTATGTAGTCTCAGGCTGGCCTTGAATTCATGGTGATCCTCCTACCTCTGCCTCCCGAGTGCTGGGATTAAAGGCATGTGCCACCACGCCCGGCTAATACTAAGTATTTTTATCTTGAATGCTATTATATAAATATTTTATAACACATTGGGAAAAATGGTGTTTCTTTTATCTTTCTTTTTTAAAAATCTTATTTATTTATTTGCAAGGAGAGTATGAATGGGCATACCAAGGCCTCCAGCTGTTGCAAATGAACTCCAGATGCATGTGCCACTTTGTGTATCTGGCTTTACATGGGTGCTGGGGAATCAAACCTGTGTTGCAGGCAAGTGTCCTAACCACTGAACCATCTCTCCAGCAGGCTTGTTCTTCTTTATACCAGATCTCTGTCCATTATTGATACGTGAATAACCCAGAAATTGTGCTGGAAATAGCACAAAGGGACTGAAGATTTCAAATGACTGCACAGTTTGCTTTCTGCACAGAGGCATGCTGGGTAGCTGCAGGGCACAAGCTCCATTCCAGTCACCTGTCACCTCCAGATCACCTGTCATCCTCCGGCCATCTTTCTGTGTAGCTGATCTCAAGAGTAACACAGCAAAATATCTGGGGCATTCAGACACATTTGTTGGCATTCCTAGGAACAGGGCTGTGTGGCCCCATCAGACCCTTCAGTGTGCAAAATTCCACAGGCACATTTTCATGTGAACCGAGTCTGTGTTCCTGGATGTTTGATCAGTTTCTGCAGTCATAAAAATTCCTTAAAATAAGGCGTGTAATGCAAAGATAAATTGTGTAGATTATGTCTTACTATAGGAACAAAATTAAAATACCTGAGCCAGTAATTTTGTCACAGTAATAGTTGGGATTAGGAGTCATTTTGTGGGATCACAGGCCCCAGAGGAATTTTATATTGAATTGTATGCTACTAATGTTAAGTCCAGAGAACAGAGTTTGGGAACTGAAATCCCAAAAGCCTGACTCTGTTCTTTCTTACCTCCTGGTTCATCCTCCCTTTCAAACCTTTTGGTGGGTTGTCCCCTGCTCCTTGGGGGAATTCACATTTCTTTACCTAACTCATCAGCCTATCAGGAGCCCCCACATATATTCAAAGTCATCAATCCAATCTTCCCTGGCTTGGAGCTTAATTTACATACCCAAGGAATAAGAAACCCCATCCAAGTCCACCCCACTTACCCAAGTGGGATTACCCACTTGGGGTCCCACCCACCTCAGGAGCTTCCTGCTTTACTTTCTTTCCTAAAATAAAATCCTGCTCAACTGTTCCCCCCCCTCCCACTGTAGCTGCACTCATCATCCTTCCTGGTTACAAGACAAGAACTCAAGAAAACCCACAGCAGTAATACTATGGAAAATTGGTACCAAAAAGTGGGATCACCGCTGTGATGAACCCATATCATTGTAGGTATTAGGAACTGGGTTGCTGAGGGAAGGTGGGGCACTTGGAGCTACTGTAGAGACAAAACTTACCACATTATAAGTGGAGCTTAATGATTCGTCCTAATGAGCTTGGAAGACCAGAACGCTGATAGAAATGCAGACCGTAAAGACTGTGCTCATGAGATTTCAGAGGGGAGCATGGGCTCTGTGATGTTTTCATACTGGTGTCCCCCACACAGGAATGTGTTCTGAATGTTTGATCCCCAGCTGATGGCAGTATGGGTACTGGACCCCTGTGGGAGGTGTGTTGTTGGGTGTTTTAGCCAGCTTCCCCTTTCCAGTGTTTGGCACACTCTCCTGCTGCTGTTGTCCACCTGATGTTGGCCAGGAGGTAATGTCCACCCTTTGCTCATGCTGTAGTTTTTCTTGTCATGATGGAGCTTCCCCTCGAGTTCATAAATCAACATAAAACCATTCCTCCACAAGCTACTTTGGTCGGGTTCTGTGTTGCAGCAACGAGAGAAAGCTGACTATAACAGGCTCTCTGAGGAATTGGTTTAGAGGTCATTCATGTTTTATCATGGCAAAGAATCTATATTCTGCCTATGTCCTGAAAGTTTGCGCGGCTAGATTTAGAAATAATTGATGATTTGGCAGAGGAAATTTCAGGGTAGCATACCATCCAGGCTGTGGCATGGTTATTGTTTGCTGAGGTAGTAGAAAATATAGCACAACAGCAGCTTTGGAGAATTTTGAACTTGGCAAGGAAGGAAGTGTGAGCATGTTTAAAGCTGTGAACACAACAAGTTCTTTGGGGAAAGAGGAAGCAGCTGTGGAAGAGATTAGTGCAATTAAAAAGAAACCACACACTATGCAATGGGAAGACAGGAAAGGAACTTGGAGGGCAAAACCTCCCCCACTGAAGGTGTAAGAGTGATGTTGGTCGAACGCTTGCCATGCAAGCATGAAAACCCACCTTCAGATCCCCAACAGCCATGGAACTGCTGGGCATGGTGGTGCCCAGAAAATGCCCACATAACCCCAGGACTCCGAGGGTATGGATCCCAGGGCAGACTAGACAAATTGGTGAGCTCCAAGTTCAGTGATAAATATCATACCAAACGATTGAGGAGAACACCCAACTTCAACTTCTGGCATCCACATATAGGTGCACACATGTACATGTGTACCCACCCACACATATGTGCCCCCCCAAGCAAAATAATCTTGTTTTATTTCCTTACCATTTGTATATGTCTGATATATAATGAAAACACCCAAGATGTAACTGTTGAGATATTTGCAAAGTAGAAAAACAAGCATATTAAATTTGGTAGTCTGGGTGGTGAAACCATTGTTATCCTGAGGCACTGGGGAGTTTGAAAAAGAAAAACCTCCCAGAAGTAGAAATCTCAGTGTGCTATCTTGGTGATGAAACTTTGAATAGCATTCCGTAGACCGCTAGTATTTAAAGGCAAGAAAACCAAGAGCTGGTTGACTTCCTTCTGCTTCACACACGTGTCACAGCCTTGGGTATTACAGGACATGGTCTACTGTTCGGCACAGAGTGTTGACTGCTTAATAAGTGAACCATGATTTCAAAAGAATTCATCTTGAAAGTCCAACATAGAGTTCTTGGGTCAATTCTTTCTGACCCGTCTTCCTTATTCAGTTGTGTTTGTTCCTTTGGGGCACATTAGTGTGTTCTTTGAATGTGTATTTATTGATCATCTTATTGCTGGACATTGTTCTAAGTGAGGAATGAGCAGATTCGTTTCTGCTTCTGGGGAGGAAGACAGACATGAAGAGTAGAACATATGGTTTCAGATGGAGAAGGTGACACCAGAGTACTAAACAGAATGACGCTGCGAGCCCGTGAATGTTTGAGTGTGTGTGCGTGTGTGCCCGTGTGCTCAAGGACACACGACCAGATCATCAATCAGCCAAGCTGGGGGTAGAACGTCCATGGAGAGGTGTGACAAATGTGCCTTGTGCATGGGTGACATAACCGTGACAGGAAAGATGACACCACACATGTTTCTCTGCTTCTCTTTAATTCTTTTTATAGACATAAATTAAGTGTAATATCAAGTACTGTTTAGTTTTCTGGACTCAGGATCATCTCTAAAATAAAAAGAAACCACACACGTACATACATACACGCACACTCCAATACTGAACACAGGACCAAAGGTTTGGAAACGTTTCCCCAGGCAGAGCACGGCTCCTGGGTAAGCAAGCCTGCGGCTCTATTCCAGCCCTAGGGTATAGTTGATGCCTTGAACAATCCCTATCACCACGGGCTGCCAGGCCACCAAGTACCGAAGCCAATCGAGGATCTTAGCGTACAACACGTGTGTGCGCTCCCAGCTGAGGCTCAGTTAAGGGATGGTTCTGTATACAGCCAAAGAGCAGAAAGACTCGTTAATGTCACTTACAAGTGGAATCAGTAATGTAACGAAGGAGCATTTCCATTCTTGTTAGCTCCGTGTTCTCAATTAAAAACTCTTATGCTACTACTGGGAGATTGAGGCAGGAGCATCACTTGAGCTTGGAGTTACCCTGGGTAACATGGTAAGATATTGTCACTTAAAAAACTTAAAAAAGAAAGCAAACCCTTCATGTGAATTTTAGTCCTTTTATCCTTCAGAAGAGACGTACTGTGCTCTTGGGATAGACATATGAGGATTCTTTAGTTAGCTCTGGGTGGGAATCGTTACTATCCCTCAACACTAATGAGATTTGGGGCTTGTGCTGTTGGGCAGCTTGGCGTCTATGAAAATGCCCATTGCTGTCATGAGCTAACCACATCTATGGGTCTTTGTTGCCCCTCATTGTTGCTACTGGGATTTAGACTATTTCGAAAAGCCAAAATCCAGGATGAGAAGAAACCTAGTCATTTCTAGTAATAATAAAATTTGTAACACCCTAAAAATGTTTCTCTTTATGCTACATAATAAAATTTGTAACACCCTAAAAACGTTTCTCTTTATGCTAGGCTTTAGGATTTAAAAGCTTTAATTCCAATTTATGCATGAATCTACCCACCCCCACTCACCCATCCAATCCAATCCAATCCAACTATTAACCCACCATCCAAACCTCGCCTTGATTATGCCTCCATGTAATATATATTTGCTTCCATATATCTTACCTATTTTTTGCATTGTCTCATCACATTTTATTAAATCTCTTAACATGGAAAATATGAAACATAAAGGGCAGAATGGCCTTTGGCATTTAATTTCTTACCCAGATTGTCTGTAGAAATATTGAAGCTAAAGCTTTTTGCATTTCGAGAAGGATACGGGTTACTGATCATCCTCTTCAAATCCACCTTCTCTCTGCAGTAAGGACAGGTCTGCTTTTTCCCAACGATACACCAGCCTCGGATGCAGAACTCGTGAAAGCTGAAGCACCTTGTTAGGGAATTCTAGGTACCTGGACTTGGAGACATGGAAACCATCCTGCCTTTAGAGCCGGTAGTAGAGGGTGACAAACGGCTGTGCACGTGACCTCAATGGAACTCAAAGACAGTGAGTGATGGGAACGGCATCAGCTTTCTGACCTTGAGGAATTGATTTAGCAATATGGCCTTACTCGTTCTCTTCTGGTAAGAACTGGATTACAATGTGAGGGTGCTGTCTATAGGGATGCCCATGTATGTCAACTATACATACATCATGCACATGTCTCAGTGTACATCCTGCTGCTCTAGTGTGCATTTCTTCTGCTTTTACCCTCAGCATCTTCCAGCTCTTTCTTGTGTGCATTTCTTATGTTCCCTTTTGTGCAATCTGACTTGCCACTTAGACACGTCTAAGTTATGTGTGTTCTTAAGCTTACAGACCTCCCTCCCTCCTCTTTTCCCTCTCTTCCTCTCTTTCTCCTTCCCTTCCTCCTCCACTCTTTGTTCTGACTGAACCCAAAGCCTCTTGCATGATAAATACAACCACTGAGCTATTTCTATTAATTTTTTCTTGTACTGCTTTTTGCTTGTGTGGGGTTTGGGGTGTGCACACGTGTGTGCCTTTGCAGTACACCTGTCTGCAGTGCCCGGAGTGGGAAGTCAGTGTTCTGTTTCCTTGCACCTTATCCATTCTTGCTTGAGCTGGAGTCTCTTACTGACCCCTCAGTTTGTCACCTTTTCATGAGCTCTAACAATTCCTGGGTCTCTGCTCTCATATAGGAAGGCATGTGTGGCCATACTCAGCTCTTTAATGTGGGTGCTGGGGATTTGAACTCGGTGGTCGCAGGCCCCTTTCCTGCCCTCAAGTTTGGGCAGGAAGTACGCTTAACCACTGAGACATCTCTCCAGTTCTCCTTGGCTTTTTTTTAAATGAATTTTTCTAGGCTTTCTAATATTACAGATTTGGGTAAAACGATGACTTATAACTGTTGATTCATTTATTCCTAGAGTCACTGTCCTCAATGTGGGGTTTTGACCAGCCCACTACACAGCCACGTCAACATCAATATTGTAGAAGTTCCCTCCCTAAGAAACAGAGGATCAAGAGGGTATAACCTTGGCAATATCCCGGGTAGAATTCCTCAATGCTAACTCCCTACATGACGAAGAGTTTCCACTATTTTATGTTCTTAAAATAAGGGAAATGTTCACAATCTGTTTGGGTTAATATAAAGTGGTGCATTACACCAAAGATTTGAATCCAAACTCATACAGCTCCTTTATTTTCAAGAGCTGGTATATAACCTCACCTTCCAAATAGATATATACAGTTTTGGGGTCCTAGGGCCAGCACCAAGCATACACATCCTCTTTAATATGGTCTTTTATCTTTTAGATCTCCACGCTAAAATTGTTGCACAAGGGCTGAGTTCTACAGAGCAGTGCTCAACAATCTCCCCTGGTTAACATGATTCACATTTGCCCACTCTTCACTAACACGACGCATGCTCAAATGGGCCATTAATAATACTCCCCGCAAATTGAAAGGTAACTACATTTTAGATTACATATGCACACATGTACCACAATCCCTGAGGGCTTTTAAAGGTGGAAAGAGAAAATATTTCCACTTGCAAATGGCTGGAGGGGCTCTGTTCCAACATTGCAAAAGTAAATTGTACTTAAATGTAGGGCCAGACTAAAAAAAAAAAAAATTCTACTAAGAATGTCAGTTTTTCTTTTTGGAATGGTTTCATGCTGAAAGACTACTAGAGAATTCCACATGGGATATCTTTGTGTTTCTTGCCTGGAAAAATTCAAGACTTAAATGTTGAGGAAAAGACTTCTATTCCATTTGAGACGAACTTGGACTCGTTGCATAAATGGCCACTGTCCAGAGGCATCACACACTGAAGGCATCAGGTGGACGCAGTGGCGAGACAGCTCAGCTCTCACCTCTCATCAGGCCACAACTTTGATCGGACTGGACGAGCAGAGATAATGTTCTAAAGTCCATTCTGCAGCAATAAAGATAAGCAGTGTTTCATTTTGTACTTAGGAATAAATTAAACCATGAACCGCCAGCCAACCCAAACACACTTTGGTAACTATGGCAACAAGCTTGGAAAACTCGGGCTGCTTTGTTCAGAGACCTTGTGCCAGCATTTCCCAGGGCTTTGATCCTTTCTAAGGGATTTCCACAGAAAGCTGGTTTCCAGGTCTAGGCTTATCTGATACTGTGTGGTTTGAATCTGGAATGTTCCACAGAGGCTTATGTGTTTGAACACTTGTTCCTAAGCTGGTTACACCATTTGGGGATGTTACGATTACCTTCTCGCTGCTGGGATGAACACCCAACCAGAAGCAGCTTCTGGGAATAAAAAGGTTCATTTCAGGTTTATGGTTTTAAGGAGAAGCTTCATCACAGTGGAAGAAGCTGAATAACTTCATCATACATCCATAGCAGAGATGGAACAAACAGCCAGAGCTCAGGTGGGCTCTGAACGCTCATAGTACAGCTGAACTCCACCCCAAGGTTCACCCCCAGAGACACACTTCCTCTAGCAGGCCTCCACCTCCCAAAGACTTCCACTAAGCAGAAAGCTCAATCACAAACACCTGAGAGGATGAGGAGATGACATTCAAGCCACCACAGGGAACCATTAGGTGGGGAGGCCTGGCCAGTGGCAGTTTGTCCCTGGGTGGACCTTTGAAGGTTAAGGTTGGGCCTTTGGTTTGAACAGTCACCTGCCACCACACCATCCTGCCACCACGCCTTCCCTGTTGTGATGGCCTGAAACCTTCATGAGCCCAAATAAATTCTTCTTTCTCGTGGTCATGCTATCTCCCCTGCCAGGTAAGTATTAAACTCTTCTTTCTCTTTGTTCTTTCTGTCAGGTATTTTGGTCACAATAATGAGAAAGTAACCCATACAGATACCTACCACTTCAGACTCTTCGGTCAACAGAGAGCTGTTTGAGGAAGGCCCCATAGGCAAAGGAGTTGGATTGCCCAAATGTTGTTTGCTCCTACTATAATCTAAAGTGTGGGACTACCTGTGGCATTACGGGGTGTGTGTGTGTGTGTGTGTGTGTGTGTGTGTGTGTGTGTGTGTGTGTGTTTGTATGTGTATGGGCACACATCAGTATGTGTTGCATGTGGACCAGAGGTTGATGTCAGGTGTCTTTCTCAATCACATTATTTACTGAGACACAGCCTCACACTGAATCCAGAGCTGGATGATTTGGCCGGTCTAGACAACCAGCTTCCCCTGGGGCCTGTCTTTGCCTCCCTTATAGGTGCACACTGCCGCACTTGGCATTCACATGGCTGCTGGGGACCTGAATTCAGGTCTTCACACACTTATGTGGCAAGTGGTTTATCCACTAGGCCATTGCCTCAGTCCTATTATACTTTTAAAAGATCTTATCCTAGAAAGCTGACAAAGAGGCTTAGTTTCTTCAGCCACGCTGCTGCTACAAGTGGGTTCCCAAGACTATTTCTAGTCAATTACACTTTGCAATTCTTGGTGCATCAAGATTTACACAGGCTCCACATGACTGGTCTTGCATTCTTCCCTGTACCTGATACTTTTTTGTGTGTGCTAGGATGGGGTCTAGCTCCTCACATGCTAAGCATTGCTCTGGACCTAAGAGATACTCTCTGCACCTATATTTCACTTTTTTCTCTCTCAATCCCCTTCTATCCCTGCTCCTTCTTAGCTGTGCACTCACAGCTTTCATCAGCTTGCCCAGTGACACCATCCTGAGTAGCAGCAGCCTCCCTGTCCATTGACATGAAGAGCTCTCTTGAAAAAGGAAACTGTGGGCTGGAGAGATGGCTCAGTGGTTAAAGGTGCTTGCTGGCAAAACCTGACATCCAGGGTTCAATTCCCCAGTACCCACATAAAGCCAGATGCAATAGTGACATATGCACTTAGAGTTTATTTGCAGTGGCAGAAGGCCCTGGTGCATCCATTCTCATTCTCTCTCTTTTGTCTATGAAATCATTTTTTAAAGGAAACTGCTACAGAGCAGGAGCTTTGTCTTAATATAGCAGTTCATTATTTAGCAGGCATGATCAGAAAGTCTCTGGTAGGGTAAGAAGTTAAAAGTCTGGGGTTTGCCAGGCGTAGTGGCGCACACCTTTAATCCCAGCACTTGGGAGGCAGAAGTAGGAGGATCACCATGAATTCAAGGCCACCCTGAGACTACAGAGTGAATTCCAGGTCAGCCTGAGCTAGAGTGAGACCCTACCTTGATTAAAAAAATAAATAAATAAAAATAAGAGGTCTGTGGCTTGGGGAAGGGAGCTAAGCAAAGGCTGGCGGATGGTCAAGAAGGGCTCCCTGGAAAGGATACACGTGACTGCAGGACAGCTGGTAGGTGTTCTCAATGAGCCCTTCTTCGTCCACGTCCACGAGGATCTTCTGCCCACAAATGGCACAGATATCGTCTGACAGTATCCTGGTGGGCATCCCACTGTCGCTGTAGAACTGCCAGGGAAAGAACAGAGCACCGATGAAGGACAGTCCCCGCCATTGTCTGCAAGCTAGACCTCCCATCAGACCTCTGCCTTTGTTCTGCCCTTGAGTGGCCGTTACTGTCCAGGGCCATACATACTTCTGACTCACTGCACAGCTTTGGAGCCTGGCCACTCACCGCCCCTTCCCTCTGTTCTCCTGGAGCTTCCCATCCAGGGACCTGGAGTGAATCCAAGTTTTCCTTTACTTTTAAAATTCCCATGTTCTCACTGGGAGCACACAGCCTAATCACCCCAGAAGGTAATTTAGAATCTGGACTGGGAAACCCACATGTCCCAGGGCTGTGGAAGAGTTTTCCACAACATCGTAACCCCATGAGAACCTTCAGGAGGATTATTTAAAAAATACAATAGTTATTATGTAACAGTTTTACACTCAAAGAAAATACACAGTAATAGTAAAGAAAGTGTCCATACGCTACACACTCAGTTTTCTCTGTTAGGTTATGATAAGATTCATTTTAAGGATCAGCCCACAGTTTGTGGGGTTGACAAGTCAGAAACCCACAGGGCAGGCTAACAGCAGTGACCACTGAAGTGCTGAGAAGTGACAGTGGAGTGTTCAGAACTACAGGAGACACCTCTCACACCCTCCCAGGCTCAGGGAACACTGCGGAGGAGCTGGTGGGAAGAACGTAAGAGCCAAAGGAAGGGAAGGAGAGCTGTGGACACGAGGTGGCCATTACATCCAGAACCTCACAGTGGTTGTCATTACCTGCACAAGAGCTGCACAGTGTTGGGCCCATCATGTCGCCATGGATGATGCAGGAGGAAAAAAATGAAAGAGGGAAAAGTTGGAAAGAAGAAGGGGTTCAGTGGAAGGGGTGGGAAAGAGGACAGAGGTCATGGAAGGGATTTGATCAACATGCGCTATGTACATGTATGAAAACTGTTAATACAAAGTTAAATAAAGGCTGGAGAGATAGCTCAGTGGTTAAAGACACTTCTTTGCAAAGCCTGAAGGCCTGGGTTCGATTCCCCAGTACCCACATAAAGCCAGATGCACAAAGCAGCGCATGTGTCTAGAGCTCATTTGTAGCCGCACTAGGCCCTGGCATGCCTCTTTCCATTCTCTCTCTACTTGCAAATAAGTAAACGAAAGACAAAAAGTAAATAAAAACAGAGTTGAGATTGTGCACTCCTTCTCTGGGAGGCCTCAGTTTTGGTTTTTAGGCCTTTGAATAGAAGCAGTCCACCCACATGACGGAGGGTGATTTTATCTGCTTCACATCAACTGATGGTTATAGATGTTAATCCTCCGTGAAAGACCTTCACAGGCACATCTGGCCTAGTGCCTTACCAAACAACTGACCTCAACTGTAAGCATCAGAACTCCAGGCGGGTAGTACGACTACATCAATTATGTGGAATTGTTCTGCAAGGGTCTGTGTAGCCTTCATTTATTTTATTGATTTATTTACTTATTTATTCTTATTATTCCCTTATTTATATTACTATGGGCTCATGGCAGTTTATGACCCAACTCTATTTCTGCTACTAGCTTTGAGCATCAGTAGCTCCTGTTTCTTGGACATTCCTATCACTGTGGGTTGTTTTGTTTTCAGCCCTTTCCTCTAGGAAACACAGGCTGCTCCAGGCTCATGTATATTCTTTGCTCAGATCTCTGGTCAGCTATTTCTCCAGGAAGCATGGTTCCTTTTATTATAGGAAGGCATTAGAAACCAAGACCTGGACATTGGAGGTACCATTGCTCCTAGCACTTCTTAGCTAACAGCACAAGGAAATATGCTTCATTTTAGACTAACTTGTGTGCATATACATACCTCTGGATACTTCTGTAAATATTCCTTTGCATCTATACTGAGTAAAACAGGAATTGATACCAGTGTCTCCAATTCTACTCTATTACTATAGAGCTCATTTTAGCCTTTCCCCCATGTGTATCTATCATCTCTCATTCTGACAGTGAGAAACCTATCTCCCACTATCAGCTGCCTATTACTTAGTGGCATAATGCATGCATCAGAATCATTAATCCTTAACTCTGAGAGCAATGGCACCTTTTGAATCAGCACCTTTTGAATCTAGCCTTAAAATCTCCTGATCTGCGGCCAGGTCATTATCCATTGCACCACTAGCTCACTAAAGTTACTTAGGATAAAACCTGCTTTATCACCCTTGGTAAAGTTATTTCACACATTTTAACAAAGTATCTTACTGATTTATTTGCAAGGAAAGAGAGAGGGTGAGAGTGAGCAAAGGAACTCCAGATGCATGTGGCATGCTGTGCATCTGGTTTATGTGGGTCCTAGGGAATCAAACCCCAGTTGTTAGGCTTTGTAGGCAAGTGCCTTAACCACTGAGCCATCTCTCCAGCCCCTGTTTCACACATTTTAATACCATTAGATTCTTTTGTTACATTCTGTGTTCTATCTTGGGATTCTCTGACCTTCTAAATAACATTTAAATTTTGCATGCAGGAAGACTCATCCTTTCCGCTACATGGTTCTATGGATTTGGAAAAATGCAATGCTATGTACCCGCCATTCTAGTATCCAATGGGATAGTTTAAAAAAATTCCCCATGATTCACCTAGTCAACCTCTCTCAGTCCTTCACAGCCTCCCCCACAATGACTGATTTGTTTGCATCAGAGTTGGGCCTTTTCCAAGATGTCATATGACTGGAATCCCTCAGTATGTAGCCCTTTGGGACTGGCTCCTCTCACTCAGCAATATTCATTGAAGATCTAGCCATGCCTGTAGATGGCTTCATAGCTTATTCCTTTTTCTTAGTTTCTTAAAACATAGCAGATGCGTTGGCTCCACTCCCGGAGATTCTGACTTCATTCACCTGGGGTGGGGCTCAGACACGAGTGGGGCATGGATATTGCTTCCCCCTTACTTCTTCGCTCACAAGCACATGTGTGTGTGGGGGGGTACACACACATCTGCATGTACGTGAACACAAGTATCCCAGGTGACTAGTGGATACAGAAGCAGTGGTCTTCTATAAATATTGGGGCTCTGGGATGAAGATGACAGGAGGTGAGAAGTCTGAGGAATAAGGGGTGTGATCCAATGAGAAGGTTGCTTAGTGAATTGGTTATCTCAACAGGTGAAATCTCTTCTTCCTGGTCCACAGAAGAATCGAGCACATACACCTTTGTGAAACTCTCATTTTCACAAACAAGCACAGAGGCTTCAGGAATTTTCTGGATTTTGTTGGAACTGAAAGAGAATATGTTTGTTCCTGTGTCTATCCTGAGCCTTATAAGAAAGGTTATTGTCCCACACATGCATGCAGAGAAACTCCAAAGGGTATATTGTTCCAACATTTCTCCATGGACATTGGCTTGTAGACTCCGAGAGAGGGTAAGGCACAGCCTGCCATGGAGAGGAAGGACATGAAGTCAAGGTCATGCTCACTTAGGTCCTGCCACACCAATGGAGAAGGAAGAGCTCAGAAGTTCACTCTTCTCCTGCCTCTTGCACTGTTTCTACTTCTGTCTGTGCACCAAGAGACAGGCGGAGGGCAGCGTGTGGATGCCTGAGACTTGGAACTTTGGGTTGGTTAGTATTTCAGAGGTAGCCACAGGTGACTGTTCCCAACATCTGAATCTAAAATCTGTCTAACCACAAAACACGTCTTTTCTGAGTTTTAATTCGAAGAGAGTTGAAAAAGAAATAAACACAACTATGTGGAATAAAAAAAAAAATTCCAGGCACCAATATATAGCCAGAATATATTTAGCATACATTATATTTTCTACTTCACATGCTACATAATGGTAACTCATCTTCCGGACATACATTATTCTGAATTATGGTGGATTCTGAAGTGTTTTAGGTAGCATCAAAATAGAGGTTTTTTTTTTTTTTTTTTTTTTTTTTTTTTTTTTTTTTTGTTTTTTGTTTTTTGTTTTGCTCTGAGGATGCAACCCAGGGCTTCCAATGCCAGGCAATAAGGCTCCCACTGAGCTGTACTCAAGCTCTTCAAATTTGATTTTTATTTGTATTCAGTGGACTTTCAAGCAGATATAATTTTTTTGTTTTGGTGGATCTTTTATTAATCTTTTAAATGTTTGTCATTGGAGTGGACAGGTAAGCAGTATGTTTTATTTTAGAAGATACTTTACCCTCTATTTTATATAAGGACTGTAGTTTCTAAGTATCTCAAGAGGAATACTTTTCAGTACAATGAGACCCTGGGGAACAATACACCCGAGAGAACCAAAATAGTGAGGAAGGAAATGATGCCATATGGATTCAGACATATGACCTGAGACCACTTCACCCATTATAAGGGGCTTCAAACAATACAATCAATTCTTACCCCTATGGTTGAAGCCATGTAATCCGAGCAGAGCTCAGCAAAGTCTCTCCCCATGATTCCATAGTAGAGGCCATAGAACAAGGAGACGATGCCAAAGTCCATGGAATCTCTGGCTTTGATTCTATGGAAAACAACAAATATATAAGAAAGTAAGGCTGTGGCACTTGGGGTGGGGATACGGGGGGCTCTGGGAAATATTTCTAGCCATAATATCTAGCAGAACCTTGTGGATAAAGAGTTTTCATCTACTTATTCTTTTTTTCTTTTTAAAATAGAAGAGTTGGGCTGGGGAGATAGCTCAGTGGTTAAATGCACTTGTTTGTAAGATGAAAGAATTTTTAAAAATTCCTAAATTTCTCTTAAATTGTATTATTCAGTGCCAGCATGCAAAGACATTCTTGAGTACACTCCTGTCTTTGGGTGATATATTCTGAAACCATTATGGATGCACAAAATCTTGCCCAGTACTGAGATATATATAGATAGATATATATAGATATATATATATGCCATTTCTCCCTACATATACATGTATGTTCTGTGATGGTTTCTGTTGATTCTCAACTTGACAGAAGGTACCATCACCTGCGTGAGATTCTGTAGATTGAGTTGGCATCTGGACAGGCCTGTGGGAAATTATCTTGATTAGGTTAAATTGAAGTGGGAAGACCCGCCTTACCTGTGGGTGACACCATATTATGGGCTGGGGTCCTAGAACAGCAGTCATCATCACACTCTGCTTCTTTACTGTGGACTCAATGTAAGCAGTAGCCTCAAGCTCCTGCCACCATATCTTCCCTGCCATGATGGACTAACCTTGAACTCTAAGCCAAAATCAACCCTTCCTTACTTCAACTGACTTTTGCCAGGCATTTTGTCCCAGCGATGACACTGGGACAGTGTCACTAAAGGTCACTTATACATTCAGGCCTGTGATGAAATATAATTTATAACTTAGGTGCAGTAAAAGGTTAGAAACAATAATCAACATGCTGTAATAGAGTGTGTGATTTGAGATCATTACTAACTAAATTGGGGTCACCTGAGCATCAGTGCTATGATTCTGGGATAGCTCACCTCATGATGGGCTTGACTACTGAGTGGCTAATGGGTACGTAGCATATACATCACAGACACGTTACACAAACAGTGGTTTAGGTGGTTCAGGTCTCAATTGGAATGGAGTCGAGAGGAGAATGATTTCACCAGGTTGCTGAGAATAGCACACAAGTTAATATTATTATTTCCAGAATTTTCCATTTAATATTTTGGATCATGGTGAACTATGAGTAACTGTAAATATAGTATCTTTTAAGGGGCTATCAGGTTGACCACGGTATATATATATGACATATATACCTTAGACTCTTTGGAATGCTTCCAAACACTTTGTCTTACCTAACAAATGCCTGAGGTAGCTGTTATTATCCCTTCTTTCCATGTCAAAGCATGGAGACTTAAACCTATTTGCTTCATATGACAGCAGGTACATAACCAAGTCAAGAATCAAGCTGAGAGTTTGAGGCTGTTTGCTACTCTGCCACAGTTAGTATGTATTAACAAGACCAAGTTTTTGCAAGTTTAATTCTATTTCAAATACACTAGGATTCTTCGTGACCATCTTCTCCCTCTTTAAAACAAAGATCTCTTTTTAAAAGTGAGTAATTAGTCCTGAATTTAATTTATAAATCCTAATCTTTGCACTTCTTTTTTGGTATTTGATCTGTAAAGCAATCCAAGACGTTAGGGGTGGTCTGCTAGTCCTCACTGATCCAGGGAAGACAGTGAAGTGTGGGATGCCTCACCTTTTGATTGTTTTTCATTTTTATGTTTTTTTTTTTTAAGCAGGGTGTCATTATGTTGCCCAAACTGGCCTAGAACTCTTGGTACTCCTGCCTCAGTCTCCTCAGACATGCCTTACCATGCTTAGCCTTTCTGCTTATGCTGTGTGCTCTGTTAACTTATGAAGGACGGAGTAATGGCAGAAAGCTTGGAATAGTCATAAAATATAGACCATTTATCATTCATTCATTCATTCATTCATTCATTCATTCATGATGTGAACAGGGAATTCCAACAGATGGCCATTCATCCATTCAGGATTCACTTTTGTATATTTGAGAATTATGCCCACACTCAGGGCATTTGTATTAGTTACTTTCAGTCCTGGCACAAAATACCTGACCAGAAGGTGCTTATACAAGGAAATGTTTTACTTTCTGATTTACGGGTTTAAGGGGAAGTCTATCATGGTGGGAAAAATATGGCAGGAGCCGAAAACCAGAGTCATGTGGCTAAATCCACAAAGGAAGTAGGGAGAGTTAGAACACTCACTAAGGCCAGACTCTAAAACCTCAAGGGCACCCCAGTGACACACTTCCTCCAGCAACGCACAACTTCTCAGATGACGCCACCAGCTGAGGGTTATCTACCCAAACCCAGGAGTCTATGGGAGTCATTTGACAGTCACACTACCACAGCCGTATGCATTTATGATTTTAGTGTGAAAAGTATAGTAACAAACTTGTGACTCCATAGAAAGGAATCTTAATCATACAGTCACAACAATTAGTAGTGAAAAAATGTGGGAAGAGCTCGGTTCTTGGTATGCCTCATTGTAGGAGATCATTCTTGGATAAGGGTCTTTTAACAAATTCTTTATTCATCCTTAGTTATAATTAGTTCTTCCCTCCCCTTCTCCTTCCCCCTCCCCTCCCCTGCCCTGTCCCCCATCCCCCATTTTGCTTTCATCTTCTCACCCCCAGCATCCCTCCTTTGACTCTTATATCATCACTTGAGATCTACTGCCTCCCTACCTTCTCCCTGGCAGCCTCTTTCCTGCTCTTGGGGGCTCCTTGCTAGCTCCCTGGCTTGTATATGCTCTCACTTCCCCACTAACACACACATGTGAAGGCTCCCGGCTAAGCATGGATAAGGGCCTTAAAGTCAAATGTAGTAATAGTCCTGGGACAACTATGGTCCCAAGTGCTTCATGAAAATCTTTTCAAATATCCCTACACCCACACAAATGAAGCCTTGTAGATTGGTATTAAAAGTGAAATGAACCATCTCTTTCTGCAATAATACAGCAGTACCATTCCTGGCTATCCTTTTTCTGCTAGTAATGCTAGGAGCTCTCTCTGGAAGTGAAATACTTATAAAACCAGACTGCTGCATTGCCCTAGAAAATGCCTGTGGGAGCACAGGGCTAGGTCTCCACCCACTTAGTTGCCTTGTTTTATGACTCAAAGGTTGCCAATCTCTGCTTTAAGTTCTGTTATGGTCCCAGAGCCTTGGAGTAATTTCAATATGAGGAGGATTCTGGGGGAATTTTTATTTGGGTTCCTTTCCATAGCTGTGTAATGCTTTCTAAATCTCTATTGCAGAAAACAGGCTTGGTCCACGGCCCCAACAAGTGCTGTGAGACTCTCGTCACAGTAGGCTCAACCACCACCTAATGGGAACACAGTTCTGAGTCAAAGACATGATTATCCATCCCGGATTTTTATTTTTATTTCTCACAAGACTTTCTGGTTCTGGTATCCCTTTACTCTGATTTTTCAATTTCAAGAACCCACTTTTGGTCTTTCTTTTTTATTGAAACTGTCTCTAACCAAAGAGATTTAATCGATTCCAGAACCAGAATACTGTATATGCTCACTCAGTGCTGCCCAGTGGAAACACACCCATAAGCACAGAACCAGCATCATATCCTGACATGTCAGCCAGTGGCGGTGCCCTGAGACTCGATCATTCAAGATACAGTTTCTGTAAATGCACTTGGTGAGGGTTTCGCCATTCTGGAGCTGTCTCACAGTCATCAGAACAATGCTCCACATTCAGCAGCACGTGAAGAAAGTAAAAAGAGACGTGTGACACCCTCCAAGGCTCAGGGCCCATTGTGGAAGAGGCGGTGGAAAGACTGTAAGAGCCTAAGGAAGGGGAGGACTGCTTACAAGGCCTTCATCTGGACACAAAATGGCCTTGATAGTCATGACCTCACAGTGGCTGACACTACCTACACAAGACCTGCAGAATGGGAGGAAAACACGATCTCATCAAAATAGAAGAGAAGTTGGTTGGAAAGAAGAAGAGATTCAGGGGAGGGGTAGAAGGAGGCTGGTGGGGGGGATTATAGTCATGGTGTACCATCTGTATTTAGGGAAGCTGTCAATAAAAAGTTGAAAAAATGGAAATGTTAGAAATTAACTCCACCAGTGCATTTAAAATACTATTCGAGGCCACCTGAGATTACATAGCTACAGCGAGACGCTACCTCAGAAAATAAACAACAAAAAAAAGCTATTCCATTTTCTCATCACACTGTCTTTGAAACCCAGTGTCCATCTTATACTTACATTTTATGCCATATTTTAAGTGCCCAGTCGTCACTGTCCGTGGCCATCTACTGCAATGACCAGCATAGGCTAAAGCTTTTAAGACAAGGAGATGCAGGAAAGAACTCTGGATGCCAGCATCGCAGGAGGAAACGTGCACTGCAGAAATACTCGACTGTCCACTGGAGGCCCACTTTGAAAGGTGGGCTCTTAAATTTGCAGATGAAGCAATGGTTCTCTTTAACACGCCTCATTTGTTTCAAAGCTTTATTTTGTAATAATTTCTATTAATAAAGACTGTCTGTGGATATCCACTCTGGAAAATGCATGCATATAAGTAATGTGACTTGGCCACCAGATACTTCCAGAAAGAGGGGGACCTGACCACATACATGCTCCAAGCAAGTGCTTAGAGACATTAATGACATATATATGAGAGATACTTACTTGAAAATTAAATTGAATCCACACATTGTAAACATGATTGTCAAATAACCCACCACACCAAACGCATAGCTGAGTTTGTAGATTAGAAGAAACCATTTGTAGACCAATCTGTGGAGGGGAAAATTGGGAATAGGATGCACAGAACATGAAATAAAGCATTTCGTATTTCCAAACAGTGTTATAAGTCACACTTTAAAATTAATTAATTAATTGTGAGCAGAATGAGAGGGGGAGAGAGAATTGGCATGCAAGGGCCTCTTGTAGTTGCACATGAACTCCAGATGCATGCACCACTTTGTGCTTCTGGCTTTTATGTGGCTACTGGGGAATTGAACCCAGGCTGGCAGGCTTTGCAAACCAACTCCTTTAACCATGACCCATCTCCCTAGCCCCACATTTTTGTCTATTTTTTTGAGGGTTTGTTAGTCTATTTTTGAGACAGGGTCTTACTATGTAGCCCAGGCTGGTCTCAAACTCGAGCTCCTCCTGTCTCAGGCCCTGAAGGATGGAGATTACAGACATGTGCTACCACTCGTGGGGTTAATATCTTAGAATCTTAAATAGTAACAGTGTTGGGACAACTATACTCCGAAGCAATTTCATGGAATTCCTTATACATATTCCTACATCAAAAAAAAAAAAAAGGATTATAGATGCAGGCTAGTGTTTTTAAATTTTAACATACTGTACAAAATAAAAGTAATAAAATAATTAAATCAAATCAATAAAAGTAATATATATATTCAGATAAGCTCAAGAATGTTCTGTAGTTTTCACATAATAGCAGCAGATGGTTTCTAGATGGCACTATGGTGCTCATGTGTTTCTTTGTATACATATTTTCACTTATCTATGCCCCTCCTGCACAAATGCCCTACAGGAATGCTTCCTGGGCCTGGGTCCCTGCCTCCCCCCTCCAATTCTCCCTCTCATTCAGCCCTTGGGTTAGCTTAGTGTAGTTTGGAGAGGAGCTCCTTGGAGGCCTGCAAAATAAAAAAATCACAAGCCACCTCCCCTCTTCTCTCCTGCTATGCTGTCCTCTGTCCCCAGCCCTGGAATAAATGTCCTCAGCTTTCCTCCCCCCTGGAAGGCTGTGAGAAGAGTTGGGAGCCCGGGGTTTACTTCTGATGGGTCGTCATAGAGGGGGAAGCCCATGGTGACGAGGGCGGGCGGCAGGAGGAGAAGCAGTTGGAGCTTATTTTTGGTGCTCAAAGACAATGTGTGAAGTGGGTGGAATGTTACCCACGAAAGTGACAATGACAGGGCTTTGTTCCTCTACTTTTCCTGTCAGTCCAAGCCACAGTCTCTTTGGAGACATATCTTCACCCTGTCACCTGACCCAGCTCGCTCCCTGTTGGGAGAGCATGCTCAAAGTGTAATCATATTGGGCCAGCTCTTAGTATTATTTCAAAAGATGCTCAGTTTGATTTAGTTCCAATCAGAAGAGACTTTCTGAACCCTGATAGTTGAACCTGGTGTGGAGGGCTGGCCTGAGATACAAGTAGTTCACATCATTTCTATGGTGGAAACTGATACATGGGGACCATGAATTCCTCCTCCTGGGTGCCCTTGTGTCCATGGAGGGTGGGCAATGTTGATCCTCCTCCCAGGTGGAGGGGCGGCTCATGGTAACCCTTTGAGGCATGGCTGCACAGGTTGGTTCACGTTACCATGAGGCTGGATTGTCTCTAAAGGGGGTTCGAGAAGGTGTGGACCTCCAGACACATGTACCACTTTTTTGTATCTGGCTTTACGTGGGTGCTGGGAAGTGAACCCAGGCCAGCAGGCTATGCACGTAAAAGCCTTTAGTTGTCAATTTATGTCCCCAGACTTATAAGTAAACTATTCTTTTGTTTGTTTTTGAGGTAGGGCCTCGCTCTAGCTCAGGCTGACCTGGAACTCACTCTGTAGTCTCAGGTTGGCCTCAAACTCACAGTCGTTCTCCTACCTCTGCCTCCTGAGCGCTGGGATTAAAGGCGTGCGCCATCACACCTGGCTAAGTGAATTATTTTTATTGATTAGATCCAGTGGCTAAAACCAAGTGGAGTTTCTCAAATCACTCTGACAAATTTAAACAACTTGTACCATTTGGTGGGGAAGAGGAAAGGAACCTCCGGATTTTTCACTGTGGGGAACATGAGGCCCTATGAAGGGTTCACAAGACACCAAGTTGGCCACTTTAAAACGTTTCCTAACACAAGCCAAGCTGTAGCACAGAACGGAATGAAGTTAGAGGCTTGGGAACCTTGCATTCATTTCATTTCTTTGTCCTCTTCAGGCTGGCCTGGACTTGACCATCCCTCTGCTTCAGCCTCCTGAGAACAGGGATTCCAGGCCTCCAGCACAAGCCCAGCTGAAATACCCATTTTTATCATTACATTGACTTAAATGCTTATCTCTCATTGCGATCTTTTTCTTTTGACAAGAAGAAAGGGATATTATTTTATCTTTCCTAGTTTTCAGAGGGTCAAAACGAGTTCTAAAATTGCTAAACAATCATGAAAATATTTCATAGAAGCCTATGACTCTTTTCTCCAACAAGTTCAAAATTTGCCAGTCTCAGGACTACTGCGCATGTTACATATTCTGTGCTCTCCACCCCCTTGGAGCAAGGGAGAAGGGTCCCAGGGGCCCAGCGGGAGTGTGTGACTCAAGAGGTTGACAAAGGTCATTCAAGTGACCCTTGGCATACTAAAGTCTTATTGAAGAGAAACATCCTTCCCCTCATTTCTGATATGTTAGGTATTTTCAGGACGAAACCTCGACTTCTATTTCTTGCTGTTTTAAAATGCAAGGTGACATAACTCCCAGGATGGAATGAGACCAAGTGTGGAACTAGAAATAGACATGCAAATGGTGCTCTAGGTACTTAAAGAGTTTCACTTCTTTCTCCTGACCTCCCCCAACTGAAACCGGAAGCTGTGGAGGTTCTGGGATGCCTGTGTTACCATGACATACTGAGCATGAATGAACATCTACCACCTGTCACCCTACCACCCATCTGCTTGTTTCCTTGAGACAGAGTCTCTCACAGAACCTGGACTGGCTAATGGGCTCCAGCAGTGCCCTGGTCCCCACTCCCCACAGGATTGGGTTACTGGGGTGTGTGGATATGACCAGCTATTTACATGGAGCTGGGGGGGGGTCAAACTCAAAGAGAATCAAGCTCTCTCTGGCCCTTGTGTTTGCATGGCAAATGCTCTTGCTGGATGAGTCACCTCGCCACCTGCAAATATACTTTTTAGCATTTAAAATCAAGGACATCAAGCCGGCTATGGTAGTGTACATCAGTAATCCTAGCATTTTGGGAAGGCTGAGGCAGGAGGGTTATGAGTTTGAGGCCAATCTGGGATTCCCATACTAAAAAACCATAAATAAATAAAAATGAAATAAGAGGGATTGTGAGGAAGGGGTAGATAGAATACACACCGTGGAGTTTTTCTTGAGAGGGGTCTTCGGGTCGCTCTGAAGAGGACATAGCTGGTAATAATGGAGAACATTCCCCACATCGATAGAAACCGCCACCAATAAAGCTTTATTGTGAAGTACAAAGGGACAAACCACATCTGCAACAAGGTCACCAGCTGTCAGAGAAAAGGACAGAAAATCTGTCATGACTGAGCACTTGAATGGCATCTTCACTATTGTTGCTTGGTGTGGAGGTGATGGTACCCAGGTATGCAGTCACCCTATCACCGAGCTACACTCAGCATCAGCACCTCCATCAGTGAACACCTCAGAATGGTTCTGGTGGAAATTCCCTGCCTCATCCTGCCCGAGATTCCCCATTCACCTGACTCCTTGGGGAGAAAGTCATGTGGGGTACAGGGAAGTCCTTTGGGACCTGTAGGCTTCACTCCAGGTCTAACATTGGGGATACTGAAGCCTGTGATGCCTCCCTGAACTGCAGGCTGAGGCTGGGATCAAATGCCACCCTTGTGGGGATGCACCCAGAAAACCACGCTGCGTGTGCGGAGCCAAGCTCTGTGGTCACCATATGCACCCACGTGCAAGGGCACAGAGTTGTCGAGGAAGAAAGTGACCACCGGCATGGGGCAGGTTAGCTCGCTTGCTCTGAGATCTGATCTCACTGTTTTCCTTCCTGCCTCTCTTACTTACCTACCGGTGCCTGCTCCAGGCAGTGTGACCTGAGTCACATGCCTTCCTCTTCTTCTGTGGCCTGTGCCACCGGCCTGAGGGTTCTTTAACCTGACTGGCTCTGATCTCACAGGATGGCTAAGGTTACCATCATAACTGTAGCAACAGTGCTACTTTTCAGAACAGGCCTACTACTCAGCTAGCCATCTCTTTTGGGACAAGGACACAGGTTGGGACACCAGTAGGACCTTTGTTTTGTGTGTGTGCACACGTGTGCATATTTTCATGGATGCGTGTGTTTGCTTGTGGATGGGCCAGAGGTTAACTCTGAGTGTCTTCCTCAATCTCTCTCCAGCTTATTGATTAAGACAAGATCTCAGGCTGAAGAGGTGGCTTAGTGGTTAAGGCGGTTGCCTGCAACACAAAGGACCTGAGTTCAATTCTCCAGTGTCCACGTAAAGCCAGATACACAAGAGGGCACATATGTCTGGAGCATTCTCTCTCTCTCTCTCTCTCAATAAATAATTAAATATTTTTAAAAAATTAAAAAAAAAGACAAGATCTCTTACTGAACCCAGAATTTACTAATTGGATTTATCTAATTAGCCATCATACCCTGGAGATCGTCCTATCTCTACCTCCCCTATGTTGGGATTGGAGGTGGGTGGCTGCATCTGGCATTTTCATGGGTGCTTGGGATTTGAACTCAGATCCTCATGCCTACCCAGCAAGCACTTTACTGAGACATCTCCCCAGCCCCAGGACCTTTGGTCTTTTATATTCTATTGCATTTAGACCAAACACTTATTTTTTGAGCTGAATGATTACAAAGAGATTTTGTATCCAGGTGTGGATGTTAATTACATTTTGGGGTCCCCTTGCAGTGCCCTGTTGAGGGTTCTAGTCCTGGATCCTGTTATCCGTGACCCGCTCATTACACCTGCAGTGACAGAGAGCTGTTACAATGTACACACCATGTGTTATCATCCTGAGTATCAAAACCTTGATGCCAAGTCAGTGGAAGGGGGTGGGGGAGGGGGACAAAAGAAAGGAAAGGGAGGGGGTTATGAGAAAAATTAATTATGTACGTGTAAAACCACTATAGAAGACGGACTAGTTGGAGAGAAGAAGAAAAGAGGAGGAGGAAGAGGAGGAGGAGGAAGAGGAAGGATTCAATGGAAAGAGAATAGGAATGGGGAATGAAAAGTAATGGAAGTTTGATCGAAATACATTATGTACATGTATGAAAATTGTCAACAAAAAGACTAAAAAAGATTGATGTCACTGTTTTCTTTACCCTCTCTCTGAAATAAAAATATTTTTAAAAATTATGGACATGTTTAGCTGCTTTAAAATATAGTTGTCTCAGGTCAATAATCAAAACTAATGGACAGACTTCATTTCCCAAGCTTTTTCAAAAATATTTTTAAATTTTTTATTGATAGTTTCCATAATTATAGACCATAAACCATTATGGTTCCCTTCCCCTTCCCCCATATCTCTTCCCGCTCTCAATTAGTTTCTGTTTTGTTTCGGTGTCATCATCTTTTCCTCCCATTATGTGTAGGTATTATCAGGCACTTTGTGTCTGGAAGTTTGCATTGTAAACAGTCCTCCCCTTCCTTTGGCTCTTACAATCTCTCTGCCTCCTCTTCAGCAATGGACCCTGAGCCTGGTTTCCCAAGCTTTTCATTCCCTCTTTCTTGCACCATCCCCAGAAACGGAAGATCTGAGGTCTTCTTAGAATTGTAAGTCATCTTTGAGAACATCTATGGTTGTTAATATGTATATTTGAGAACAAAATACCCATACAGTGAAAAAAAAATCTGGAGTTTAGTGGGGGGGTGGGAATCCAGACATCTACATTTTTAAATTTCAGAGAATACTTTCAAGGACAATGAAATGTTCTTTCCTCTTACCCGAATTAATCTGATACTGGGTTTTTCTTATTCTGTTTATGAGTGTGGTTAAAGTTAGTGACTTTATTTACAATAAAGATAAACATGTTACATACAAAAGCAGGAGAAACAGGTGCTAATTAAGGAAATAGAACAATTTTCACGAGGGCATGAAACCAACTCCAGAAGCACTGGTGTTAGCAACTTTGAAACTCTGACATTAATCATAAAAACTGTGGCCCTCATTTATGATCCCACAGTGATTATAGAAATCCCGCGGAGGGCCCTCACTGGTTTGGGGGCAGGGGTGAGGGAACATCAGAATAAAACCTGATGAGAATATGACCAACTTACAATATGTTTATATAATAAAGTTCTCAAAAAAAATCAGTATCTTTGGTCATATGTTTGCCTTGGCTAATACAGAGATATGTTATCTATCATAACTTATATATTTGCTGAGTTTTAAAAGTCCATTACATATGATAGTCAAGAATGAGATGGACCTCTTTCAAAATCTGATGATCTAGGGCTGGAGAGATTGCTCAGTGGTTAAAGGCACTGGCTTACAAAGCCTGATGGCCTGGGTTCGAGTCCCAGTACCCATGTAAAGCCAGATGCACACAATGGGGGGGTGTATCTGGAGTTTGCAGTGGCAGCAGGTTTTGGTGCACACCCATACTCACACCCTCTCTGTCTGCTTCTCTCTCTTTCTTAAATAAATAAAAATATTTTTAAAAATATCATCTATTATTTCTATTTTTCCTTTCTAAAAATACAATTTATTTGTATATTTCCCCATAAAGTGATTTTTTGAATAAAAGTTGAGTCTTTTAAAAGTTCATTTAAATTCAGTGAATCTTTCTATGCTCATAGTTTATACTTTAGCTCAGAAGCCAAAATTTATCAAACTAATCCATTTCCTCAAAGCTACAAATTAAAAAAAAATATATATCATTGCAATATATTATGCTTGGAAATAATTTCTTAAGTATCTTTTAACTGTATAACCAGCATGTTTTTTCACCATGTAAAGATAAAGTCAGAACTTTGAATTATGAATTCAATAACTGTATGAGGAGTCATTTTGAAATGAAAGCCATATTTCACAGCAATTTAAAGACTTCTTTATCAATTTCTAGAGCAGTTGAAACTTTTAGTTTTTAATAGTTGCTGCCACATATGAAATGTAGGAATGTTGTGTCTCATAAATAAACACATGAAGTATGTGCAATCGAGACACATATATGCAAAGGAGGAAGCCTGACATGTGGGGTACATTAATCATGCCAAAAGGGTCACCATCTGGGCATGTGCAAGCGCTTCTGCATGAGTGGCGAAAGGCAGCCCACACATCTGGATCATATCACCATGTTCTCCCACCCACACATCATAGCAAGAGGAATTTCCTGACAAATCAGATGGTGCCCAAAGGTACCATGCTCCCCCCTTGTCGTGCTCCTAATGAATGTCAAAAGAATTGCAGATCAAGTCAAAACAAAGATATCTCTCATTTGTCTAACTGTACAAAATGATGGATGGACCATGTAATATTAAAAAAAGGAAAGAAAAACGTTATGTGATGCTGATTTCCTTTGTACTGAAGGTCCCCAACTATTTCCAACCATTCAAATGTGTGAATGGGGGAATGGGGGGGGAGCAGCGAGGGTACAGGGAGATGCTCAGAGGCAAGCAAAATATTACGGAAATAAACGACTCCAGAAAACACTGACACTATCAATACAAAGGAAATGAAGGAAAGTGTGGGTGTAAATTGAGCAAGAATAAAGTATGGGATCTGAGCATAGGAGGGACCTTGGAATTTTAGTTGGTTCATATTTATATTTTCAAATCAATCCAGAGAGTTGATTTTGTGATTGAAAGAAGCGGCAATGTTATGTACATAAATACATCTTTTAAAAGACAGAAACCAACGAATCTCGACACAAAAACCCCTAAGCTCACAACCTTAAAGCAGCCTTAATACTCATCCACCACGACTCAGGGAACTGAGTGGAAGCGGGGGTGGAAAGATTGTGAGAGCCGTGGTGGGGGAGACTGTCCAGAGGCATGGCACCCCTCAGTAACAACATACTAGGGCCAGGACAACCTGGCTGAATACTAGGCTATCCATGGTCCCCTGTCACAAGAACTGATCCAGATGACCCATAGAGGAGGATATCCAGCTGATTGGGGATGAGGGAGGGGGCATCGGGGAATTGGGGATAACAACTCATTGTTTGCCCACTAAATAATGTAACTCATTATGGACAATAAAAAATAATAAAAGATCTGAGCATATATAAGGCTTCATTGGCTCAGTTTTGTCTTTCACAGCTATGAATAGGGAGGAAGTTTGATTTAAACAGAGCAAAGTTTCAATGGGAAGCAAATGGTTTGTCTTTGTATTGAGGCAAGTTAGCAGCATGTCTATTTTGCAAAGGTTGTTGTCATGGTGTTTACTGATTTGAGGAATAAAAGAATGATTCTGGTTTTGGCACCTTACCCTCACTTCCTGCAGATCCAAAAAGCAGGTGCACATTAAAATAGGTACAGAAAGCAGGATTGGAAGGTTTTATTTTTAATTAAGTGCTGTTAAAAGCACATGGAAATGATTTAACCTTGAAACACTGCCAATATCTACACTGTATCAAGATTACCAGCTGGAAAGAGAAAAATTCAAACATTCAGATGGCTGTCTATATGGTACTGAGAATGTGATTATTTGGACCCATGGGGTAGTTATCAGTGTCTTAAACAAAATAAGGGATTTCCACGTTCTATCCCTATTCTGTGTGCATGTTTGGTATCTCATAGGGAGAAAGCACACGGGTGACATGTGCATAGGAAGGAGCAGGGTTTCTTGCTCTCCCGTTCTCCGTGGTACTCACTATGAACTTCCTGAACTTCCAGAAACTTCTCCTGTCTCCACCTTCTATTTCAGTTTCCGTGTGCTAGAATACCTTTGCCCACTAAGGATTCTGGGTTTTAAATGGGACCTGGGGATCCAACTTGGGCACTCTAGCTTGAGTGGTGAGCCCTTACTTTTCCCATGGAATCATCTCCCCAGTCCCCTACTTCTGATTTTTACAGAATGATTTCATTCCCTTGCTTTTCTGTAAACCCCCATCCCAGCAGCAAGGAACCCGGCTCCTAGGTTTATTGACTTCTCTGTTCCATTGGCACCTACATAGCAGGGTCAGATGGCGGAATCTCCACCCACAGGGGTAACTTTAATATATATATATATATATATATATATATATAATATATACTTTAAAGATTTATTTACAAGTAGAGAGAGGTAGAAAGGAGAGAGGGGGGTAATGGGCACACCAAGGTCTCCACTTTATGCATCTGACTTTGTGTGGTTACTGGGGAGTTGAACCTGGGACATTAGGTTCTGCAGGTAAGCACCCACTAAGCCATCTCTCCAGCATCTTTCCTATATGAGAAACTTTTAAAAATATTTTATTTATTTGAGAGAGAGATAGAGAGGGAGGGAGACTGAAAGAGAAAGAATGGACACCCCAGGGCCTCCAGCCACCACAAATGAACTCGACACATGCACCCTCTTGTGCATCTGGCTTTTATATGGGCACTGGGGAATTGAACTAGTGTCCTTCTGCATTGCAGGCAAACACCTTAGCCACTAGGCCATTGCTTCAGCCCTATATAAGAAACTGTTATCAACTGGGGTGCTCATGGGCAGTTCCCTTGCCTTACTCAGGTCAGCACCATCCCCCACATCACTTCCAGGAAGTTGTTTATATATTTGTAATTCAGTGAAGTCCTCTGCTTACAGTCTGCATTTCTTACTAGGACCCCCACCCTGGTATTTGACTTTTAAAATTTGTATACATTGGGCTGGGGAAATGGCTCAGTGGATAAGGCCCTGACTTGTAAAGGTTACTGGCCTGGGGTTCGATTCCCCAGTACCCACATAAAGCCAGATGCACAAAGTGGCCCGTAAATCAGGAGTTCATTCACAGTGGCTAGAGGCCCTGGTGTGCACATGCTTACTCTCTCTCCCTGCATCCCCCCTCTCCCTCTCAAATAAATGAATGGATGAATAAATATGTTTTTAAAAATTGTATAATTTAAGGGATACTGTACAGTTGTATGGGTTTTGACAAATATATTTTGCCTATACTCACGATTACAGTATCACATGGATCAATTTATTCTTGTAAAAAATCTAATTTAACTTGTTATTCCCCCCCTACTTCTCTCCAAACCACTCATGACCACTTAGCATTTTACTGCCCAGGTTCGTGTTTCTCAGAATGTATATAATTGGAACCATACAGTGTGTTGTCTTTTCATACTGGCTCATTTCACCGAACTTCCTCCATGTCTGACTTGCCAGCTTCTTTTTATTCTTAATTAGTATTTCATTGCATGGATGTTCCAGTGAGCTTGTTTATTCAACTGCTAAGGAGAACTTTGATGGCTCCACTTTGGGGTAATTATAAATAAAGGTTGTCATGGTTGGATCCAGGTGTCCCCCACGAACAATTGAATGTGTTCTGATAGATCGATCCTCAGCTGATAGCAGTTTGGGTTTTACAACCTCGATGAAGCTGTGTTGTTGGGGGCAGGCTTATGGGGTTATAAGCCAGCTTCCCCTTGCCAGAGTTTGGCACACCTTCCTGCCGCTGTTTGCAGTGCTGTGGCGGAGGTGATGTCCAGCCCTTTGCTCATGCCATCGTTTTCCCTGCCAGGATGGAGTCTCCCCTCGAGTCCATAAGCCAAATAAACCCTTTCCTCCACAAGCTGCCTTTGCTTGGGTTTTTTTCTGTGCAGCAACTAAGAAGGTATTATATGTATTTAGTTGCGCACGGGTTTTTGTGTGGGTACAGGTTTTTTAATTCAATTGGCTAAGTGTCTAGTTGAATGTCTGTTGAATTATATGGTAGGACTGTGATCAGCTTCGTAGAAGACTGCCCAAATGCTTCCAAAAGTAGCATTCCAATGTTTCCTGTCTGCAAGGCTGCTCCACAGTGTTTGGTACCAGTTTCTTGGATTGCAGCCTTTTTAGGAGGTACACATTTGCATTTTGTTATTGTTTCAATTTGCAATCCCCTAAAACATGTAAGTCTCATTCCAGATGCTTATTTCATATATATGTATATATATAGATAGATATAGATAGATAGATAAATGTAGATGCTGGGAATTGAACTCAGGGCCTCATACATGCTAGGCAAGCCCTCTACCAATGAGCTATATCACCACCCCTCATATATCTTTTTTGTCCTTTTTCTTTTTTATTCTCTTTGCTCATATATCTTTTTTGATAAGATATCTATGGTGGTTTGAATTAAATGTCCCCCATAGACTCATTTGTTCTGAATGTTTGGTCCCTAGCAGGTGGCAATTTGGAAGGTGGAGCCTTGCTGGAGGCGGTGTGTCACTGGGGGTGGACCTTGAGGTAAATGAGCCCCCAGCTTGCCAGGGTTAGTTCAGCTCACCCTCCTGCTGCTGTTTTTCTACTTTCGGTGGCAAGATAGATGCCAGCCTCTGCTGACCACCCTTTCTTTGCAATGATGGAGCTTGCCCTCGAGAGACCGTAAACCAAAATAAATCCTTTCCTCCCATCTGCTGCTTTTGGTTGAGTGTTTTGTCCCAGCAACACAAAGGGAACCACACAGTATCTTTTCATTTTTTTACTCAATTCATTTTATGATTTATTTTTAAGTATTCTCAAGGTCGAAGTCTGCTATCAGATATGTGTTATTATTTTTCCCAGTCTGTAGCCTTTGTTTTTAATCATCTTAACAGTATCTTTTACATGATACTTTTTAATTTCAACAAAATTCAATTTAGTAATATTTTCTTTCATGGACTGTAGGGTTTTTTTTTTTTTTGTTGTTGTTGTCATTTTGTTTTTTGTTCTTTCAAGGTAGGGTTTTGCTCTGCCCCAGGCTGACCTGGAATTCACTCTGTAGTCTCAGGTTGGCTTCAAACTCATAGCGATCCTCCTATCTCTGCCTCCCATGTGCTGGGATTAAAGGTGTGTGCCACCAGGTCCAGCTTTTTTTGGACTGTGTTTTTGATGTCATGTGTAAAAATTCATCATTATAACCAAGTTCATGTAGATTGCCCCCCCTATGTTTTACACTTCACATTTAGTTCCAAGATCCATTTAGAGCTAATTTTTGTGAAAAGTATAGGTTTTCTATTCAGATTGATTTTTTTTCCATATGGAGGGTTAGTTGTCTCCTCACCATTGGCAAGTCTAACCACACTGCAACGAGTTGTCTTCGCTCCTTTATCTTGAGGGAGTTGATTACATCTGTCTGGCTCTCTCTATTTGTAGGGTCTCTGCTCAAAGTCAGTGGTCTAGGTGTCCACTCTTTTGCCAACCTCTGTCTATGGATTGCTGTCGTTTTACAGTGAGGCTGAAGTTGGAGAGTGTCCATTTTCAGTTCTTTTCCTCTGTGTTCTTTTGCCTTTCCATATAAACTACAGAATTATTTTGTTGCAATATACGGAACAGCTTGCTTGGAATTTTGATCGGGCTTAGATTGAATCTGTAGGTCAAGCCAGGGAGAATTAACATCTTAATAAGATTTAATCTAAACATGGAATATCTTTCCATTTATTTTAGAACTTCGAAGCTTTCTGCCAATAGATCCTGCACATGTTTTGTTAGACTTGTGTCTAAGCATTTCTCTCTTTTTTGGTGTTTTCACTTTAGATTCCCGTCCCTTGTAGCTAACACATGAGATCACAGTTAGCTGATCTCTATGGATTTTGTGACCTGAAACCTTGCTATATTCACTTCATAGTTACAGGAGCTTTTTCTTAATTCTTTTTTTTTCCTGTAGAGATAATCACATGATTTGAAAATAAAAGAGTTTTATGTCTTCCTTCCCAATCTGTAAATTTATAATTTTCTTTTTTTATTGCACTGACTAGGGTTTCTAGCATAACACTGACCAGGAATGGTAGGGGGAATATTCTTGCTTTTCAGTGTCAGTAGGAAAGCATCTCTAGGTTTTTATGGATTTTTCTTATCAA
>PVHP010015410.1:0-37553 GCA_004024765.1 Zapus hudsonius
CAGAAATACCATGAAGAGTATGCTCTGAGTATCCCGTGAGTGGGCAAGTCCCAGAAGCACGAATTCTGAAACCACAGACTGATTAGCTCTATCCATTTCATTTAGTGTGACTGATGAGATAATCTGCAGAGAGAGAGATAGTTTGTAAATTATTGAGACCAGAAATATTTCTTGTAGATTTTCACATTCACATTGAAATGTAACATGTATACCTGAAAAAAATGGATAAAGGCAAAGAGAAATCTTAACTAAATTTTAATGGTCTTGCTGCCAAAAAGTAAAAGCGAATTGAGCCAGTGTTAATTTTCCCAGAGACAGAGCATGAGGTGGCATTATCGTAAAAATTATCTAAAAAAACACATTGTCATAAGAGAGCAATGACAAAAGCAGCCTAACATTTAGATGCTAAAAACGATTGTGTTCTTATTGTAAAAATAACCTCTGCCCATTTGTTCACTAAAAAAATATCTAACTGTGCCTCCAACAATCATTTCACTACATAAAAAAGGTAAGTGATATACTTGGAAATTGTGGATTATAATGAATTGCAATAAAAATGATATGATATGGTCTTATAAATTATTTATGCCAAATATAATTATTCCTTTGACCCTTTGCGATACTACTTTCATGACATCATAAATTAAAATTTTAGCTTTACCATCTAAAATAAATTATGGCACAACCTTTATGGGAGAAGATATGTTAAAGATGACATAATTAACATGTTTACACAATGAGAAGTAAATATCAAGGACACAGATCATGATTAATTAAAATATGTTACAGAATTAATTTAGTCAAATTGATTGACCCAAATTAGATGCATATTTTTATTGAACTTTGTTAATCATAGAGCAATTCAGTTAGATTCTAATTGAACTCTGAAAGTGACATTTTGCTTAAGCTTATTATTAGAGAAAGTTTATCTTGAATTTCATCAAGATTATGAAGTATTATACTTTCCTGACTCTAGGTATGTATGCATATGTGTATGTATGTGTGCATGTATGTGTGCATCTGTCTATCTGTCTATCATCTATCTCATTTATTTATCACCTATGTTACTTAGAAGATGAGAATAAAATACTTATAGGTATAAATAAAGGGCATCTTTGAATGTTCATCTAGGAAGAATATGAAGTTAACCTTTCAGTGAACACAAATTATTCACTTCAAAATATGATAGTATTGATATTGAATTATAATTGACAATAATCAAGCTGGATGTTAGAAAATAATTGCTCATTTATCTTTTCCTTTCACTAATTCCCTTCATACTTTTTGTTCCAATTTGCATGTCTTGTTTTATCCTGAGAAATATCTAGGGTGCACTATAGTAGAGCAGGTGCATATTCAGTGTCATCATATTATGTTGAGAGTATTTTTATCTTCCTATTTTCTGAGGACTTGGAATCATATGGTAAGGATAAAAAGAAAGGAAATTCTCCTAAAGATATTAAGAAGCTAATACATTTGCTATGAAAAATTAAGTAATTGATGATAGTCTTATAATTTGCAAGAAAACATTTTGTAATATTTACCAATTTTTACAAAAATATATTGATATTACATGAAATAATTTGAATTCATTGAAAAAAATTTATAATCTCATTCTTCAAAATTCATTTTTTGTCAACGTATTTTGGGAATAAAATTTCAAAACTTTTTAATGTATCTTCTAGAATAATTTACATATATGATAGTTACAACCTCAGATTATGGAAGAGAGGAATATTTTAAAGATGACTATGCACAATACTGTGGAAAAAGTTACAAATTCAAACCTTACTGCTTTAAAGATAAGTTTTGTTATTAGTATTAGTCAAAGTCTTGGTGAAATAATTTTGTCACCATGTGAATATCACTTCATATTTAGCAGAAATGGGAGATTAAGAATAAATTTTTAATTGGATTTGATATGGTTGTATATCCCACTATATTCTCCTAATATAAGGATGTGTATCATTTTCTGGCAAATTTCATGTAAATTCCTTTAATATTTCCTTAAACCTTTGTGTTTGATTTCTGTTTTTCTGAATCTCATATTACTTAGAAGTTGGGACTCTTGGATTATTTTTTATTTTGTTTTTCTTTGTTTTCTTTAAATACTATTATCTTCTAGCTTTCTCATGATTTCCATTGTTGGTAACAAATGCTATTTTCACCTCAACACTTTCTTCATTATTGTCACGAGTTACTTAAAATAAAATGAATAATTATTATTAATAAAAATGACTTCAAAAGTCATTGTTCTTCAAAAGGCCTACACTTCGTATTTTGTCCAAGTTGATATTAACTTAGTATCTATAAGGGTGCCATCCAAGTGTACATCAGACATGCTGATTGCTTTCAAGAACTATCTCACCCTTCCCTTCTCCTACATAGCAGGCACATTTACTACTGCTTTAGAAGATCTAGAGACAATAGCAACTCCTATTCTCTTCAGAAGTGCTGATGTCATGTTTAGGATTAATAAAATTAAAAAATAGACAAGGGAAACAAGCTGAATTACTATTTAGCAATAGTAAAACAAAGTATTAATTCTGTTCAAAGTATAATGATTTTCCACAAAGATTGTCTATTAAAATGCTAAACACTAATAATAGTCTCTTTACTTGTTCTTTAGCAAAAACGTAAGCTAACAATTTTAAGACTTTGTCAAGTTAGTAGAACCCCTGTGATATATACTGAGGAGGTAAGAAGGGTTTTCCTGGATCCCATAGTGCCTTTCCCTGTTCTTAGGCTGTGACTTTTCATCTGTTTTCTGTAGTAATCAAGTTGTATGTCACTTCCCACTAGACTGTATTTCTCTTCACTTCTATCTAAAGCTGAAAATCATGTTGCATTACATACAGGCTCAGCTTAAGAAAACCAATGATCCTGTTAGACCCTTGAGAAGTTTTGACAAGTTACTGCCCATGTGGATTAGCAGGTGAAGAACTAAGACCTTCTGACGCAGATGTGAGCGCATGTCTGAGGCTGTGTGCCTTGTTGGTGCTTCCTGATGGCTAATCACAGAAAACACTGGGTAGAACAGGAGAAGTAGAAGGAACCCATGAAGTAGCAAAGAAAAGTGTCAGACAATCATGCAACCATTGCCAACCCCACATGTATTGGACATAATTAAAACAGGTTTTAAGAAGTCCCATAGAGAAGAGAATCAAGTCAACGAGATGATTTACTGTCCTTACTTTTCTCTACTTCATCAGATTTTCTTCCTTTCTGACGTGTGCTTGAAAAACATTCATGCTGGATAGAAAGAGTAGCTGTGGAAGTGCTTTCCTTCAGCCTGACATATAGTCATCACCTTAATTTGTCCCGTGGGAGAAACTTACCTACTTTCTGTTCTGAAGAAAACAAGAAACTTTAAAATGATTATCGTGGACACCCCTTGGAGATTTCTGCATGTTTATGAAATCAGGACAGAGAGACAGGTCAAACTTCCTATGTCAACATAGTATTGATAAGATTAGTGAAGTTTTAGCCCTCACTTGACCAATAAGTTCTGTGGAGATACCACCTCAATCATGAGGTGTAAGTCTATCTACATAATCAAAGAAATGAAATTTTTATTTTCAGTGTAAGGCAGGCCATGTGCTGAGCCGTGGGATGTCCAACCAGAACAAATCCACACTGTGAACTCAGCACACAGTGCATGAGGATGTCGTCTTGGGTAGGCAGGCAGAGTGGGTCAAATGGCTGCTGTATTTCAGTGTGGACCATGATTGTGTGTAATGTTGGCAAGTCTGAGCCAAGTATCAAATTATTATGATCCTTTAGGTTTTTCTTTTTCATTTTTTCATGTCCCTTCCACCCATGTGTATACGATATGCGTGTGTGTGAGTGTAGGTGCAGGCAGGTCATTGACAACCTTCAGCAACAGTCCCCGACTCCCGCTTTGTTTGAGGCTGTGTCTCCTGTTCTTTACTGCTGAATATGGGAGGCTATGGGTCCTCTGAGATTCTGGAGTTTCTGTCTCTGACTTCTATCGCACGGTGGGAGATTTGGGATTATTTTGATTATTCAGGGTGTTTGTGGTTCCATTTGAATTTGAGGTTAGTTTATCTCTTTCTGTGACCAAAGAACAGGAGAAGTTTGACAAGAATTGAATCTACATATTTCTTTGACAAATATAGACATTTAGGAAAAATTCTTGCCTTTCATACTTATATGCTACATATATCTTTTCCTTTAAGTCTTCTGTTATTTTCAGAAAAGATCATTCTATTCCACTTTTGGTATTTTTACTATTTAATAATTTATAGTTATTTTAATTGGACTTTACAGATTATTGCATTGTATTGGACTGTCATCTATACAAGAAGATTACATTCTTCTCAGCTTGGATGCCATTTATTTTGTTCTGTTGATTTTTCTATTGATGCTGGTAGTAATTTTGCATAGAAGGAGAGAGAATAGCTGTATTTGTCTTGTTCTTGATCTTAGAGAAAATCCTGTTAGATTTTTACCAATGACAAGACTATTTCTATGGGTTTTCCATATCTCACCCAACTGGTTGTGCTTTTATAAAAGAATGTTGAACCTTTAAAAATAATTTTCCTACCTCAATTCATGTGCTTTTAAATTAGTTCTGTCTTTTGTATTCTTAATACACTTTAACTCTTTTGTAGAATTCATATGCTAAAAAGTATCCCTGGGGTAACTCCTATTTGACCACAGTAAATGATTGATCTGATGTGCTGTCTGAATTTGACAGCTAGTATTTTTGTGAAGCATTATTGCATTTTGATTCATCATGAATATTGACCTCTAAATTCATTTTCATTTCATATAGTGTTCTAGTCAGAGTTTAACAGGGTATTTCTGAATTCAAAATATGAGCTTAATAATTCCAATATTCCTTCTCTGTATTTTCATTTTGAGGAGGGATGTATAAGAGAGATTGCCATTTGTCACAGTCAGCCATATAACGCTGGGATGAATCTCCAAACCAGGCACAGTTTGGGAGGAAAATATTTTTTGAAATAACAGATGCACGGGAAGTTTCAGAATGGGTAAACAGTCTGGCCCCGCTTCACAGACCCGAGCAGAGAGAGAAACCCAGCACCAGCAACTCAAGTAAGCAGGCTCCAACTACCAAACTGCAGGAGCTTCAGACTTGAGCTCAGACTACTCTTTGCATATGTATAGCTGGAATTTCACATCCACCTTAGAAATACCTTATGGATAGAGCCTAGGATCTGGCCTAGGTAATACCTCCTCCAGCCAGGCAGCTGCAGAAAAACTTTTACACTTTTTAATCTATTGTAGGATATTCAGTCACACTACCACAGCATTAAATCTTTCTTAAATGATTTAGTTATGTGGGACTGGGGGAGTTAAAGTGTTTTCCTTGCAAACATGAGGACATAAGTGACATCCCCAACCCATTTTGTAATTTAAGGCATCGTGCCAGAAATAGTTGAATCCCTAGGGCTGGCTGGCCAGCCTGTCTAGTTTACTTGGTGAATTATGGAAGGTGATCCTGAGCACATTTCTATACTTAGAAATGAACATGTATAAATACACACTCGCCCACACAAAGAGGAATTCAGAAAAGTAGCAGTAATGACTATGACGATATTTGTGTTACTGATTTAACCTTTCTCAATATTAATCTGGCTAGATTTCCAATTTCTTCATGATTCCACCATGAGATCCAGTTGCTAGGATGCATAGCAGCTGATATTTTACCTGCTCTCATTTTGGTCTTGTATTGATCCAATCTTTCCTTGCTATGTCCAGATTCCTCCCTTTTGAAATGGGAATGTTTACTCTGGAATTTTATCTTCAAAGGATATTTTTTTAGTTTCATTTTTGTGAAGTAAGGTGCAGTGTGAGATGGAGTTTGCATATAACATGTGAACACATAGGTGCAAATGCACATGACTTGCAGACACACGTGTAGGCCAGCAAGGACATGGAATGTCCTCCTCTGCTGTTCTTCTTTGTATTGCTGAGATGGATTCTCTCACTGAACCTGCAACTACTGGTCTTTTGCTTAGACTGGTTGACCAGCAAGCTCCAGTAATTCTCCAGGCTCTGCTCCCCAAAGGACTCAGGTAATAAGCATATGAGATCCTACCCAGCTGTATATGTGTCTGCAACAGAATTTAACTCAGGGAATATCAAGCCTTTCTGGCACCATCTGTTGAATATTAAGTTCTCTTACTTTCTGAATCATCTCCCCAGCCCAGTTTTTTTTTACAGAGATTCTCAATAAAGATATTACCTTTTGTCTCAAAAGATACTCTAGGCTTTGAATTTTGAATAGTGTTAGAATTTTTATAGAATATATGGACATTTCAAGTTGGACTGAATGAAGTTTTCATCATGAGATGGTCATGAGCCTACGAGGGACAAGGGAAGAATGTTATGGGTTGCAAGTAAAATTTCCCATTGTCTCCTATGTTTTTTATTTGGTCTTCAAATGATGGTGCTATTTGGGAAGAATGTGAAACCTGTAGAAGATGCAGCCTTGTTGGAGAAAGTAGGAACAGGCCTTGAAGGTTTAGAGCCCTGTCCCATCTCCTCTTCATTCTCGGCTGCCATTGGCTGCCATGTGACCAGATGGCCTACTGCTTACACAGTGATGCTTTCCCTGCCATGGTGGAATCTATTATTAGTAGATAAAACAGAAATGGAAGGGCATTTCCAAACTCTTTTCATAAAGCCAATATTACACTGAGACCAAAACCAGATAGAGATATAACAAAAAATGAAAATTAGAGACACATGTCCCTGATGAATACAAATCCAAAAAAATCTCAATTAAAGGCTTGCAAACTGAATTCAAAATAATGAAAGATCAATCACCATGATCAAGTTGGCTTCATTTCAGAGATTCAGTGATGATTCAACATGTGCAAATCATTAAATACAATACATCACATAAGTGGACTCGTGGACAAAAATCATATGGTCTCAATAGATGCTTAAAAAGCCTTAAACAAAAATTTAACATCCCTTCGTTAAAATACCTGAGAAACTGTGGATAGAAGGACCATATCTCAATGTAATAAAGGATGCATATGACAATTCTAGCTAATATTATGTTTAATGTACAAAAACTTGTAGCATTTCTAATAAGATCAAGAATGAGTAAAGAGTGTGAAGGGGTTAGAGAGATTGCTCAGTGGTGAAAGGTTCAATTCTCAGATACCTACATAAGGCTAGATGCACAAAGTGGCATATGTCTCTGGAGTTCCTTTACAGTGGCAAGGGGCCCTACTACACTCATTCACTCATTCTCTCTCTCTCTCTCTCTCGACAAAGAGAAAGAAGAAAGGAAGAGAAAGAAAAGAAGGAAGAAAGAAAGTTCTGTGCTGTATTTACTATCCAAATATATATATATATGTATATACATATATATAAAACTTAAAGTCTTAACTAGAGCCATATGAAGAAAGGAAAACAACATGCATACAAAATATGCATGTAATAATTGTCAGAGGAGGAAATACAAATTGCCATCTCTCATTTAAATAAATGCTCAATATCTCCAATCATGAGGGAAATGCAAATCAAAACAAAGAGATTCCACCTCACTCCAGTCAGAATGGCAATCATTAAAATATATAGATGCTGGTGAGGATGTGGGGAAAAAGGAGCCCTCATTCACTGCTGGTGGGATTTCAAACTTGTACAAATTGCTTGTTAATTGGTTAAGAGATGCACTCAGAAGCAGGTAACCCTTAACTGGAACTGGAATACATAGCAATCCCATAAGAAAACCAAGAACCTGGGATCCAAGGGGGAACACCCACTAACCAGAGATCTACAGAAAGGCTATCCCCATTAGAATTTCAAAAGATTAACAAAGTTCATCTCATTTAACCTGTATTGAGCTCACTCTCTGTTGGAGATTCTGTTTGTATGTTTCAGAAGCCAGCGAGAACCATGGACAACCCAATCCCACCAACAGGACCAGAGAAGTTGCCTGTCACCCAGGCAGGAGATGAACCACTCGTAACTTATGATCTAGAGCCCAAACGAAACCTTTGAGGAAGTGGGGAGTTGAGCAAGAGACCTACATCCACAGTAAATCAGATAACCTGTGAAAGGATAATGGAGACCAACACTGTGGATACCCAACAAAATCTAAAGCAGAAGTTCAGAGAGTCTTAAGACCACAACAGTAAAGCAGGCCTAAAACTCATCCACCATAACTCAGGGATCTGTACCGAAGATGGGGCTGAAAGATTGTAAGAGCCATGGTGGGGAAGAGAGAAAACAAATTGGCTACTTCTGATACAGTCCATTCCGCCCATCCCATGGACTGGCCCAGCAAGCCCACAGAGGAAGGCCACCAGCAGGGTGGGAACAGGGAGGAGGGAAATGGGGATACCATCATAAGACTTGCTCATGCCATGTATCTAATTATTTATAATAAATATGGAGAAAACAAAGAAAAAACTGAAGAGGAAATACTTGGAATGAGGGGGAACCCAGTGGAATGGAGGTGGAGGTGGACAAAAGAGAGAATTGTAGATTATGATCAAAATATGGTATGCTCATGTATTAAAATTATTAATAAAGAGAAGAATCTCACTTAAGATCTAAATGTCTCAAATAGCTAAAGCATATATAGTGAGTACACATTAAGATACACGCCTAATTAATGTTTCTTGTGAAACAAAAATGCTTCTCTACAGCAAAGAAAACTGTCAACCAAGTGAAGAGGCAACCGACAGAATGAGAGAAAATATTTGCCAGCTACACATCTGAAATGTATATTTAGAACAAATAAAGAACTCAAGAAACAAAATATCAAGAAAATGAATAGCCAATAAAGCAGTCTTAATACTCACCCACCATGACTCAGGAAACAGAGCAAAAGAGGGGGCAGAAAGATTGTAAGAGCCATGGTGGGGGAAAACTCCCAGAGACATCGCCCCCCACACCCCCAGTAACAGCACACTAAGGTGGGTGGAACCGGGCTGACTCCTAGGCTGTCCATAATCCCCTACCCCATGGACTGATCCAGACTGCCCACAGAGGAGGATATCTAGCTGATTGGGAAAGGGAAGAGGGACTTTGGGGAAATGGGAATAACCACTCATTTTTGTTCATTAAATTGATCTCACTATGGATAATTAAAAAATAGAACCACAGAGATTGCAGCAGGAGTCACCTAGCTGCTGGTGGACACCTGAAGCTGAGGCTGTCTCCATCACAGAAGCAGGTGTTCTGAGGGCAGAGCTGTGGTCAGAAGCTGCTCTGCTGGGGGTGAGCCAGGCCTGGGGGAGGCGTCAGGGCAGCAGCTGGTGGGCATCGCCCAGTCCCTGAGGCCACCGCTGATGTCCTGTGAAAGTCCCTGAGGCCTCCCCTGATATCTTGTGAATGTTCCAGGAGCTGGAGGAGCCCCTCCAACAGAGAGGAAGGGTCATCTTCTAGCCACGCCTCTCCAACAGAGGCCTTTCAGATGGCAGCGGGAGAAGAAAGGACACATCCGAATCACCAACACACTGGTCAGTCTGAAGGACGCTGGGTTGTGATATTATGGGATTCAGGGAAATTGTTAGTGAGCAAGAGAGTGGGGAGGCGAGGACTGGCTCAGAGCGTCAGGGATGGAGAGGAA
Source organism: Zapus hudsonius (assembly GCA_004024765.1). NCBI lineage: Eukaryota > Metazoa > Chordata > Mammalia > Rodentia > Dipodidae > Zapus > Zapus hudsonius. The sequence goes on from PVHP010015410.1 coordinate 9,584, forward strand.
GTGTCTTGGACCACATCCCACCTGCGGGCTGGAGGGCACCTGAGCAGGTGGTGTGCAAGGGGCAACGTGACCAGGAGACAGATGGATTAGTGCAAACTGGTCACCATCACCAGGAACACGTTGGGCCTGAGAAAATCTAGACCCCCACTCACCTCCTCAATCTGGAAGACAGTCTGGAGAGTCCCTGTGAGAGGAGACCCAGCATCCAAGTGAGTAGAGTCTGGAGAAGAGAAGGGATTCAGCCCTGGGGCCCAGCCTGCTCTCCCTCCTCCACCCCAAGTGGCTGTGAAGGGGAAACAGGCCTCCTCAACGGTGCAAGCGCCTTACAGAGGCTGTGGGAAAGTCCATGGAGACCCTCCTGTCCCAAAGCCCATTACAGAGTGCTCACAGGGCCCCTGACCCAGGGTTCCTGAACCTCTTGTGTGGCTACTCCCTGGACCTCCTGGGTTCCACAGTCGGTGCAAACATTCTCTCTTTTTAATTGTCCCAGCCTCCAGCGCTGCAGGGAGCCCCACACTTGAGGGCTGAGCTCGTGCTGTGCGTCACAGGGATGTAGACTGTGTTTAGTGGCCACCTGTGCCCGAGACCCCAGTGTCACCTGGGGGGACGCTGGTGGCAGGCAGACCAATGATGGATCTTTTATTTCTTACTTTGAGGGGTTTCAGTGGAGGGGTTAAAATATAGTGGAAACCGACACCTTACATGGAGCTTTTTAAGAATGATGAAGAAAGGACCCAGCGAGCTGGATGGCAGCTACTTTCAGGGCTGGCTAAGGTTGTTTTAAATTCAGCTGTGACATTACTGCCTCAGGCATCAGGGAGTTATAACCAAGGGATGGACGGTGGATTAACTGCAGCACAGGCTGGTTAGCCTTTCTAATGAGCCGCATTTCAGAGCCAGTTTGTTTCCAGGAGAATTGGTCCCACCTGCACCCTGGACCCCTACACAGTGACTTAGCATGGAGGTGGGTGGTCTGTGCCAGAGGTCAAGGTCCGGCTTCTGCAGCCTGGAGGGTCCTGAGACTCCTGGATTAAACACATGAGCTGGGAAGACATCTGTGTCTTCCAATGGGTGTTGGTTGGGCTCCAGCCGGCTCTGGTGGTTCTTGTTAACATGCACAGAACAAGCTGGAAAGGTTCACCCGTGGAGGCGCTGTCTGAACATCTTTAGAGAGGTTCATTTTTAACTGCCTTTTTGATAAGGCAAGCCCTGGCTTTCCCCTTTGTCTTGGGATGCCATGTTTAAGAGGTTCTTGGGATTACTTGGGAAGGTGTAGTTTTCGGAGCAACAGTTTGATGTTTTATGGAAGAGACCCAGGCTTTTGAGATCAAAATGACACTCAGTTGGGGATTTTCGGTTTTGTGTTGCTTTTTAAAGGAAAGCCTATGTAACTGTCTCCCTTTTTTATTTCTTTGGGAAGAGATTCTTGTGGAGGTGGGTATTGAAACATCTGAACTTCTCCCGTGGTTAATGCAAAGCCAGATGCTGTCTGCAGTCAGCATCCTAGCTGCCAAGGGATCAGCACTTTTGAAAAAAAGTTACGGCCAGCATGTGCCCATGGTGCAGGTTGTCACTAGGGGGTTGTGTGTGTGCCATTTTTTAAAGGGCATTGCCAGGCTCGAGTTCAGCAGTTCAGTGTTTCCTGCACAAACCTGAGGGCCTGAGAACAATGGAGCTTGAATCTCCAGGACTCGTATAAATAGCTGGACATGAGACAGCAAGCTCTGGGACCAGTAAGAGACGGGCGCAAGCTAGAAATGACAGAGGTGATAGAGCATGATGGCTGGCTGTCCTCTCCTGCCACTGCAGGTGAGCATATAGGGACAGCAAGAACCCAAACGCACGCAGGCACACACACACCAGGACGGGAAGAAAACAAGGTAGCTGTCCATTTTGTGAAGTGCTGAAGGCCCACAGTGCCTGTGTGTCTGGCTCAGGGGCAGATTTTGGTTCACTGTGGTTCATTCAGCTGAGGGCTTTTCTCCAGTATTTATAGAAACAGATGTCATGTGTAGCTCAGCTATTTCAAGAGTAATGTCAGAAGCTGCTTCCCATTTGGGGCAGCAGTGAGGAAGCTAGCTATCAGAGAAGGGGAACGAGAGGTTTCTATGAGATAAATTGGAGACTCAGGATGGAGCACAGGAGCTTTCTGATCAGACACCTGAAGACGAGGAGAAGCCAGCAGAAAGGCTGCAGTCATCCTACTCTAGCCTGAGAAGTGTGGCAGCCCAGAGTCATCACTATGCAAGCACAAGGATGTGGGGTCGGATCTCTAACCCTCACAGAAAAGCTAGGCAGAGAAGCCCATGTTTATAATCCCATTGCTGGAATAAAACAATCCCTGGGACTTCCTGGCTAGTTAATCTGGCTGATTAGTGAAGTTCAGTTTCAATGCAAAAGACCTTGTTTCTACAAACAAGATGCAGGGACATCATGAAAGATGATTGACATTTACCCCTGGCCTCCACATGCCTACCCACATGTACACCACACACATATGAACACATACATATACACACCTACCACACACACATATACACGTGAAAAAAGACATAGAAGAATAATAGTAGGAGCATTTGAGAGGAGAAAGAGGAGGGTGAGGGAGGGTGGACAATGTATGGGTAATGAGGGTGGATCAAACTATCTTATATTTATGTATAAGGTTATTATAGTGAGACCCTTTATGTCATAAGATTAATATGAAGTAAAGGATATTTTAACTAGTATTATTTTAAATATTTATTTGCTTATTTGTATGAAAGAGTGAGAGAATGGCTGTGTCAAGGCCTCCTTCCACTGCATATGAAACCCAGACATATGTGCCACTTGCTGTGTCTGGCTTTTATGGGTGTTGGGGGATCAAATGTGGGCCGACAGGAAAGTGTCTTTAACTGCTGATTCATCTCCCCATTCCTAACGTATCATTAATTGATAATTTTAAGACTTGAACACTGTATTCTGATTTCCCCCCATTCCTTTCTTTTCGTCTCCTGCTACCACTCCATTCCACTTAACACTCTTCTCCTTCCATGTAGTCCGTCTGGTTTGATGTCTCATTCTGTTCATCCCTCTGTTCTCTCTCAAAACATTGATGAGCCCAACATTGTGTGGGTTTGTGCAGGTAATAGCATCCACTATGAGGTCACGAACGCACCAGTCAGTTCATGTCAGAGGATGGTGTCCCGAAGCCCTCCTCCCACCCTGTGGCTCTTACATTCTCTCTGCACCCCTCCCATTTCTCGCACAATCTTCCCTGAGCCTTGGAAGGCACGATAGAGATGCATCATTTCAGCACCTCCATTAGTTTGATTCTCCTCACTACCCACAGTTCTCTTCATAGAGATGCTTTTGATTAGTGGGGAGAGCAGCGCTCGTATTCTTTCTGCCACTTCTTCCGCAGGGTTTCCCTGAGCCCTGGCAGGTGTGACAAAGATGTCCCATCCAGTGCTGTGTCTTAGTCTTGTCACTTTGATGTGTCTTGGGTGTTCCTGGTATTTACTGCCATCTGTAGATGGTTCCTGGACTGTGGCAAAAAAAAAAGACTATTGTGAGGCAGGAGCTAGGTATGGTAGCGAGGTACGATGGAGGGCAGCTGAGTTCAGGAATGTTGCTTCTCCTCATCTCCCCTGTGCTGCTGGCGTGAGTACTCAGCCACAGTGAGGTCATGTTTGGTAACTTTGTCACGTGTCTTGGGTTTTTATGAAGAAATGGGAATTGCCATTTGTCTGGAAGATCCCCTCTCCTGTGCCTTGGATTTTCCTTTATTACGTCAGAGGCCCAGTCCTGGAGAGTGGTGTGTCTGCACATTTCATTCTACACTCCTTTCCCTTTGCTACCTGTGAAAACGGGACTCATATCCTTTCCTATTTTTGCTCCAAGTGAAAATCACTTTTTGCTATAGCGTATACCCGCTCTTATAAGACTGATGAGCCTCCTGACTGGCACGCCTTTAGTGGCACGCGTTTTATTTTGTTGTCCAGTCTTTCCTTGCTTCAAATTTCATTACACATGAATTTTTCTTCATGGCTTTTGCTAGACAATGTAGGGATTGCCGAGCCCTTTTCCCATTCTTTTCTGAGACTGAGTCTCACTCTACAGCCAAGGTAGCCGCAATATGAAGCATAGGTTCACAGACCTCCTGAATCAGCTTTCACCATACTGGGGTTATGGACATGCACCATCACGTCCAGAATTTCCTAACCCTTTTAAAGGATAAATGTAACATTTTTGTTCTTTTCCTTTTTAAATGATGAAAGGGAAATAAGTTATTCAGACTGCAATATTTGGACTAGAAGTCTGAATTTATTTACCAAATTGAGGTTAACCAAGACCTTGATTTTGGCAATTGTACTCCCATGAAATATGGATTTAGGATCACATACTCTTAGTTCACTTAGCATAATGATTTCCATTTTTGCCTATGTTTTCACAAATGACTAGAGAGCATTTTGTTCAGTGAAATGAGCCAGAAACAGAAAGACAAAGGTGGCATGATTTCATTCATATAGTGAATCTCAGAAAATTGATCTCATAGAAGTTGAGGAGAACGGTGATTACCAGAATGATGCAGACGACCATATTTAATGCTTTAGTCACCTGGGACAGTGCCTGACTTGAAGAGTGAACACATCTTTTTCCGAATGTATGCAGCAACCTGTTGGTAACCCAGGGATGCCCCCCACACACCTGAATCAAAATGCATGTACATCTCCCTGTACACAATGAGCTAGCTTTCATCTCCCCTTAGCAACTGTTCATCGTGATAAGTACCCATTACAAGATATTCTTAGATATATCTGGGATGGGAACAGCAGGGGCCATCCAGCCTGAACTGGTTTGCAGTGCTTGTGCTATTGCAAACTGTGTCCCCTAAGTGAATTTTTGGAGAAAATCCCTATTTTATGCCAATATATGAGTATACATATAATTAAAATGAGATCCAAACTTGTCAATAAAGCCATAGGACCACCCAAACTATATCCCTAACAACCTGTCCATCCTCCCCTAAAAATCGTCTAGAGAAACCCAGACCACTTCCTGTCACCCTTGAGGACTCTCTCCTTTGGCTCTCTGCAATTGGGCTGTGTGTTCAAACTTTTACTGTTTCATTGCTCTAATAAAAATGTTTTTCTTCATAACTGCTTGTGTGAACCTTCAATTCTTTGAATAAAACACCAAAAACCTAGAAACACCCAGATACCACTGGTAACATGAGGATCTGGAGATTAGTGGGGGAGAGAGGGATGAATTGATCAATAAGTTTTAATTTACATTAAGATGAAAGCAAGATGTTCTGATGTCTTGAGACAGAGGTGGGTAACTTTAAGAATAATATGTACTTGGCCTTTTAAAGGCCACTAGAAAAGGTTTTTTAAATGTCTTTACTAGAAAATGATAAATATTTGAGTAAGTAGATATATAGATTCTGTCATACACAATATACAAAGTATGCATGTATTACACGGTACATGACAACTCAAAATATGCACAATTTTATGTGTGAGATAAAGTTTAAATTAAAAAGTCCTCACCAAGATGTTGGATAGCGTTGTGGCTTTATTATAATTTAAGGATTTTTAATAGGAGAAAGACAAGAAAATATTAAGAAATTCCTTAATGCATAAATGACCAGCATTTAAAGAGCGGTGCGTATTTTGATGAAAGGTATGTTGCCTGAGATTGTGTGCCAAAAACAAACTTGCTTTATGCTATAGTTGGGAAAGTTCAATTATATATAATGTGTTATTTTTAAGTAACTAAATCATACCTCTTTATATATTCTCCTTTTCATGAAATATTATGTGATTTGTATATAATGTATTATTCTTTATCTTTTCATATATTCTATGTTTAACTTGAATATTATGATAGTAATAATATAAGTAATAAAAGAGTTTGAAATTTATTAGGACAATGTATCAATATCACCCTCAAATTAAATTGTAGACATTGTAAAATATAGTTTATAACATGATAAAAGGTCTCTAAGAAAATTAGATACCTCTTATTTTGCTAATTAACAGGTAAGTGCTTTCCTACCTTGGGAAAACCACAACTCCAATTGGCAACAATCCCCCAGGCCAAGTGATCTCAGTGAAGCAATCCCAGGTCTCTCCAGACCCAATTGGTCACTACCCACTGTGGATGGCATCAGCTGGAGCTCTTACAGTTTTATACACCTATGTGTGTGGGTGTGGGGAACAAACTTGATTTTGATCTATTTGATCTTGTGAAACTACCTAAATCTTCAGTGATGACATTCTCGTAATATAAGAATATTATAGATAAATAGATAGATAAGTGAGGAGCATAGAAATATAATGTATAATGAGCAAGTCACTGAGCCAAGGATTCAGGATGTTTTTCTTAGCCTTGTGTGATGCCAACCTATTGTGTAGGTGCTAGAGGAGAGGATGGGTGAGGACTGAGGCGCTGAGAAGAGTCACTGTGGACTGGCAGGTAAGGATACAGGCAGGGACCATGAGCATCAGAGAACAGGGCTATAAAAGAACGCCAAGGAAGAATCGGAGTTTCTAACTAGTCATTCTTCTTGCAAAGTTTTCCTAAGATTTTACACCCTCCTCTTTTTTCTTTTGTCTCTTGTAAGTTTTCTGCATGGCCTTTGCCTGGATTCCTGGCCATTTTGTCCAGTTGCTACAAACTGTCTCCTGTTAGTTACCCTCTGCCTCACCTGCTTTACCCTTCTCAGCCCTTTTCATCCTTATGATTAAAATTTGTTTTTATATCAAGACGTGGAACATTGATGATTGTCACAGTAAGGTGACATGTATGTCCTTGGAAAACTTTGTCATCCAGGCTCTAATGGAGATGTTTTTTTTCCAGTTGCGATTGCTCTATCATATTCCTGGTATTGTTCATTAAATAACTTACTTGACTATTATAATACACAGAAGGAACACCAGGGCCTCTTGCCACTGCAAATGAACTCCAAACACATGCACCACTTCATGCATCTGACTTTATTCTTTACTCAAGAATCAGACCTGAGTCAGCAGGTTTTGCAAGCAAGCACTTGTAATCACTGGGCCATCTTCCCAATCTCTCACTATCTTTTCCGTGGTTCTCCAAATAATATCTGTGTTATAGGCAATCATATAGTTCATCATGAACTCATGTGCATGAAAACTGCCTGTTTATATATATATACATATATATATATATATATGTATACATTGAACCACATCTTGCACTGAGTTTTCAGACTGATACATGGTGAAAAAAATCTGCTTTTAATAAGACGTTAGTAAATTAGTGAGAATATATGAATGGGGATAAAAATTTGGGCTTGAACAGCAATCTGATTTGCTAACGTGCACAAGTTACCTCTGTTTTCTCCATTTGTAGAATTTACCTTGAAATGGAACTTTAGAGTTCAATGACACATACACAAACAAAACCATTTTGGGAGAAAATTCAACACTCTTATCGAACAGTAAGTAGTACACAATTTGGTTTCCTTACTTTAGCAGGCCCACAAAATTTACATCTGCAAGGGAAAGTCTGCAGAAGCCTCAAGGTATCTGCTTGCGTCCATTTTGAAGTCCTCAGAAAGGCTTTTTTCCCCTTTTAGTTTGAGGAAATGTATGCCTTGGCTTTAGATTATGAGGTTTGTCATTGTGGACACAGGGTGCAATACAATCAGAGCAAACTTTTCTATGTCCCTTAGGTTGCTTTTGATATGAAAGTTTCTGTACCTTGGCATAATAAGAGGATTCAAAATTTAAGTAAATTTTCTGTACTACAAAGTCACATACATAGTCCTAAATGTGTATTTAATTGGTAAAAATGATAATTTATACTTCTATACTATTTATCTTACAATATGGTAATGGTCTTGTTTATGTGTTATTAATTCCTCATGAATTTTGCCAGCAGGGATTATTATCTTCATTTTAGTAATGAGATGTTCCAAAGGGCTATATCTCTGCTGGGTTCATGTGGAAAGTGAATGGTGAAGCCTGGATTAAAAAAATAGCCCTGGATGACCTCAAACCCAATGTTATTAACCTTTCTGCAACATTGTGTAAAGAGAAATCTGGAAATTTCTTATTTTTAGGATTAAAGAAGAGAGAGATGACTATTTTGGAATGGCTTCTGGACTTGTGAGTGTGGCAGGCAGATACTGATGAGTGCACTCTATCGAAGAACCAAAGCCTTTGGAAATCACTCTACTGTGGCTCTCGGAGCAGAATCTGCCTGACCTCATGCCCTCCTGGTGCGGCTGCCAGATCATAGGGAAAAGACACACGGGGAGGACTGCCTGTGCGTTGTGTGTACGACCTATCTACACATCCTTCTGATCAGTCTCAAGTCACAATAACAGTGACACTTTCACTGTGACATGTGTGTACATACAATTTTATATGTATATATATATAATTTTGCATATTTTCCATTTATTAAAATCTGTGATGTTCAAAAACTCTCTATGAGTCAAATAGATAATAAAACCATTTGCTTTTTTCTCTTCTTTAAATGCAATCCACTATCAAAGTCGGCAGTTCTGAATTCATGCAGCAAAGGTGAGAGATTGATCTTTGTTTATTTACTTTTTAACTAATTTGTGTTTTCAGAAACAGAGACTACCATATATAATACCACCTGAATATTATTAACCTCTTGTTCTTTTAACCTTGGTTTCTTTTTTACTTTTATTTTTCATTACAATGAAGATCTTTCATAATTTTCTCATCTTTCTCATACTTATAAATTTATTATATTTCTTTTATCTTTGACCTAAATTTTCTATATCTCAGAATATCACATGGAATTTGACAAAATGCTGGCTACATGTAGGTGTGAAAATTTAATATATCTTAAAGCATTTTTCAGTGAGATATTTTCTGTTGTGCTTATTGAATGTATTGTAAAATATAATTAAGTGGGCAGATCCAAGAATAGCAAAGATCACTGGTTCTTTCTAAGAGTGAGGTAATTAATCTTAAATGGTCAGTCAGGAATTACATATTCAGTTTCTATATGTCCTTGAGTAAATGCCATGTGTTATACATGGAATATACATTGATACTTAACACTCCAAAGTCTTTTTATGTATAAATTTTCCATACATAGCATACCCATTTTCTCCTATTTTTTCTAATTAATTCCTAAAAGGAGACCAATATCTCTATTCCTGACATAGTTTACTCTACCTAACCTTAATGACCTTACCTTCTACCCTTGAATGCCCATAGGATGTTTTTTCCCCAAAAGCTCACCAATTATTTATCTTATAATTATTTATCTTCATTTGACATATATTGATGACATTGGATTGTGCATGTAAATTCTTTTGAAGTTTTCAAATATTTTCACTCATTAATCTTTAGGCATTGGATAAATAATAACTCAGTATGAAAGTGAATTAGTAACTTCTAAAAAGAGATTGCGCTGGGCGTGGTGGCGCACTTCTTTAATCCCAGCACTCGGGAGGCAGAGGTAGGAGGATCGCCGTGAGTTCAAGGCCACCCTGAGATAGTGAATTCCAGGTCAGCCTGGGCTAGAGTGAGACCCTACCTCGAAAAACCAAAAAAAAGAGATTGCATTTTAATTAACCATCAATGACAATAATATTTGCAAAAACCAAAAGGGCTTCTTAGAGACGTGGCCTTAAAGACTGTAATGTTTATAGAGCCAAGTTAACTGTTCAGCAAAATAAGGAAATTAAATACATAAATCGTGAAAGTAATGATCACTTTCCCCAATATAACTTGCTATTATACAAGCTAAATAGTTTTTTAATAAAGGTGTTTTTTTTTCTTTTTTAATATTTTATTTATTCATTTTCAAGCAGAGAGAGAGAGAGAGAGAGAGAGAGAGCACACCAGGGCCACCACCTTGTGGGTCTGGCTTATGTGGGTCCTGGGGAATTGAACCCAGGGCCTTAGGCACTGGAGGCAAGTGCCTTAACCGCTGAGCCATCTCTCCAGCCCTACAAGCTAAATAGTTTTAAGGGATTTACTAAATTTTATATAATATTTATTATGAGGTTACTGTGTAATTTAATACTGATGAGTACTTTGTATGAATAGCCATTGCTAGTTTTGATGTTAATCAAGGAAAATAACTTTTTTGAATTTTGACCAATTTACTTGAATATTTTCACTTGATTATTTGTTTATTCTCCTTGATTATTATTAGTCACTCTAAATAAGAATATAGAGACCTAGATTCTGATTACACTTTTGCCATTTGTGGAAACTTTGGAGACTCACTTTGCTTTCATGAGTTTCATATTTTTGATTTGAATAACATTCAATTTACAGAAAACTGTCTTTATCTAATCTCATCACATTGGGGACATGTGTCTCATCAAGATCTGAGGTACTATTCAATGATAAATTAATTTTTCGATGTCCCTTCCCCTATCACCTTTCCTCTGTTTGCTTTGCTCTCTACTCGTGGCCACATGTTTCTGATTGTAAAAAGTATACAATTTGAGACTGTGAACTACTAGCTCAGAGTGGGGCAGTATCATCATTAAACATGAATGGGAATAGAGTCACATACCACCAGCAGTGGTGACCAAGGAAGGATTGAAGTCAGGACGCACTCTGTGCTTAGGTGGGTTGGAGGGTTCAGGATTGTATCGTGCAGCTGTTTGGTTTTTTTAGTGTGGGACATTCTGGAGTTGTAGCCTCAAAAGTATAGGATGACAGGATTCCCATTTCATTCATTCCTCAGCAACGTGTAAAACCACTTAGTGATTATGAGCAAGTGTGATGCATTAATTCTTTGTAAAAAGTGAAAATATACAAATACCCTCTCTGCTACCCCAGGTGAGGGCTCACTAAAGTCTTGAACCTCAGTCTGTCTTAAGTCTCAATCTACAGCCTATGTCAACTCCGACTCCACTCACATGTCAGACTGCTCATACCACATCTGATGATCCACCTGTCAAATCCCGTTTTCCCACATCCCCACGTCTGTCAGAATTGTGAAGGGCAAGTGTAATGAAAGGTGATAAGAAAATGTAGGAATTCAACATGGAATATGTTGGGAAGGAAGAATAATCATTATCCCACACCTGACGAAATGGTTAGTAATGATTGTTTTTCTCTAATTTGTTAATTTGAGAATATAATAATACATTTAGAGTATCAGTGGGGAGCTTAAATCACACTGCAGCCCACCATTATGTTACTGTATTGATATGTTTGTGTAACTGAGGGACTGGATAATTATATACAATTATAAACTATTCAATCACAATGAGCACAATTCACTATCAATGATTGCAGCACACACTATGTCCATAATCACAATTTCTTTCTCATTTTCTCAGTGCTCAAAATTTCAGTCCCAGCCCTGTTGCCTGGACCAATGGATGGAGGGAACCACTCGGTGGTGTCCGAGTTCCTGTTTCTGGGACTCACTCGCTCTTGGGAGATCCAGCTTCTCCTTCTGGTGTTCTCCTCTGTGTTCTATGTGGCAAGCATGACTGGAAACCTCCTTATCGTGTTTTCTGTAGCCATTGACTCTCGCTTACACTCCCCTATGTACTTCCTGCTGGCAGGTCTCTCTTTCATTGACTTGGGAGCCTGTTCTGTTACTTCCCCTAAGATGATTTATGACCTTTTCAGAAAGCAAAAAGTCATCTCCTTTGGAGGCTGTATCACTCAGATCTTCTTCATTCACGTCATCGGGGGTGTGGAGATGGTCCTGCTCATGGCCATGGCCTTCGACAGATACGTGGCCATTTGTAAACCCTTGCACTACCTGACCATCATGAGTCCCCGGGTGTGCACTGTCTTTCTGGCTGCTGCCTGGGGCCTGGGCATTATGCACTCACTGTTCCAGCTGGCATTTCTGATTAATTTACCTTTCTGTGGCCCCAACATATTGGACAGCTTTTACTGTGACCTTCCTCGGCTTCTCAGATTGGCCTGCACCAACACCTACAAATTGCAGTTCATGGTCACGGCCAACAGCGGGTTTATCTGTGTTGGTTCTTTCCTCATCCTCCTCATCTCCTACATCTTCATCCTGTTCACTGTATGGAAACACTCCTCGGCTGGCTCGTCCAAGGCCCTCTCCACTCTCTCAGCTCACATCACTGTGGTGGTTTTGTTCTTTGGTCCAACATTATTTGTTTACACATGGCCACATTCCAATTCACAAATGGACAAATATCTTGCTATTTTTGATGCAGTTCTCACTCCTTTTCTGAATCCAGTCATCTACACATTCAGGAATAAAGAGATGAAGGCAGCGATAAGGAGAGTATGCAAACAGCTGCTGATTTATAGGAGGATCTCATAAAAGATATGGCAAGGCTTTCTCCCCATAGAGTAACTTTATATTTCTTTTAAAAATATTTATTTATTTATTCATGAGAGAGAGGGGAGGAAGAGAGAGAGAGAGACAGACAGACAGAGAATGGGTGTAACAGTGCCTCTAGCCAGTGTAAATGAACTCCAGATACATGTGCCACCTCGTGCATCTAGCTTTTCATGGGTATTGGGAAATCAAATCCAGGTCCTTCAGCTTTGTAGGCAAGCACCTTAACCACGAAGCCACCTATCCAACCTCCCCTTTTAAATTATTTTTTTCTAGAATTTTTTTGTAATTTAATTCTCCCACACAAAGACACAAATTAACAAGAAGGATCAGAAAATGGAACCTTCCATCTGCTACCTTCAGGAAACCTAACACACCTATAAGGACAGACACTTCCTCCTCAGGATGAAAGGATGGAAATGATTTTCCAAGCAAATGGAAATAAATATCAAGTGGGTGTGGCTGTACTAATATCTGTCAAACTACACTTTAAACCAAAAGTAATTAAAAAGGGCAAAGAAGGCCATTTCTTTCCCATCAGTGGAAAAATCCAACAAGAGGATATCATTCTCATAAACGTCTGCATTAAACACAGGTGTACCACGTTTCATAAAGCAAAACTTTCCTATCAACAACTCAGAAATAAACTCCAACTCCATCATAGTAGGAAACATTAATCCCCCTCTGTCATCACTAGAAAGATCGTGCAAACAAAAGCAGCAGGGAAGCAATCGATCTTAACACCTTAGAGCAATTAGACCCAACAGAGGTCTGCAAAGCATTCCATCCCAATTCTCTAGAACACACATTCTTCTCAGCAGCTCAGGGAACCTTCTCCACAACAGAGCACATATTAGGACACAACTTTATATTTCTAATTACAGCATTTAAGTTGCTGAAACTTTAAAAGGCCAAATTTTGATTAAATTATCATTATGACTATAACCTTAATCTGATATATATGTATGTATATGAAAAAGTTATGAATTTGCTACTTCTATTTATAATCATTTGTTTTAATTTAAGAAAACTGTTGATAAACAGAGCATACACATTTTAAAATTTGAATATTTCAGGTAATTTTGTGTTTATGAATTTTTGATTGGGAGCATCTATGTATCATAGATTTTTCTATGGTATTGCATCCTGGAAATTTGAAGTGCTTATTAATAGTAGTTTTTAATAGATTGTGTATCATTTTCTTTAGAGACAATCATGTTGATAGTTAATTAAATACTTTTTAAAATTCTAGTATGGGGCTGGAGAGATGGTTTAGCGGTTAAGCTATTTGCCTGTAAAGCAGAAGGACCTGAGTTCAATTCCCCAGGACCCATGTAAAACCAGCTGCACAAGGTGCCACATGTGTGGAGTTCATTTGCAGTGGCTGGAGCCCCGACACACGCATTCTCTGCATATTCCTCTCTCTCACTCTCTCTCGAATAAATAAACATAATATTTCTTCAAAACTCTACTATGGAGTTATGTTGCTACCCTGTTGTACTTGCTAGATCATAAGGCACAACACCGTATGGGAGTGATTGGAGCAGACATCCCTGATGTGTTCCTGTTCTTGTGAGAAAAGTACTTCATATTTCATGGAGGATGATGCTAACAAGTCTTGTTCACAGCTTCTCTTTGTTGTATTGCAGACTGAATCCCAGGTCTCACATATGCAAGACAAGCTTTTCAACTCTTTCCTTTATTTATTTTTTTTGAGATAGTGTTTCAGTGATTTCCAGGCTAGATTTTCACTTGTGATTCTCCTGTTTCTACCTCGAAAGTAGCTGGGATTGCAGGTATGTGCCACTAAATCCCGCATTGGTGCTTTTTAGTAGGATGAATAAATTCTTTTAATTCACAGTTGGATACAAGTGATTTTTAAATCGGTAATGAATGCTACATTTTATAAAATACTTTTTGTTTAATGCTGGTATTCTTGAATGAGTTGAATGGCATTTCCTCCTATTAAATTTTCTGTCAGTCTTTAAGATGATTTCTTCCTTAAAATTATTTTTGGTGAGATTGTTCAGTGGTTAAGGCTCTGGCCCTTAGAGCCTAACAACTCGAATTTGATTCCACAGTACCATGTGTAGCCAGAACCCCAAAGTGGCACGTTCATTTGAAGTTCTTTTGCAGCATGGGAGGCCCTGGCCTGCAACTCTCTCTGCCTCCCTCTCTTCTATCTCTCTCTGCACTTGCAAATAAATCAATAAGTATCTTTTGAAAATATTTTCATCTTTCAAGGTATTCTTAAGTAAAGCTACATAAAGGTGTTGAAAGAATTTCAATACATGTTATATGTCCCTTGGTGGTGATCTCGGGATGCTCAACTATTCACACACTAGAGATGGAATTGAGGAGGATAATACCACCTCGACCATAATTAAGAGATACGTCAGAAATACCATGTGAAAGAGAACAGAATCAACTGGAACCAACTGGGGAAAATAAAGTGATAGGATAATGACTGTAACACTTTTTAAAGAATGTTTATAATTAATATCTTTATTAAATATGGACATATTTCAGTTGTGAAGATAATCAAAACAACTAGGATTTTTCTTAGGTACTGAGTTATTAGATATCTTTTTTTGTTACAGCCCTGGTGACTGGAACTTACACATGCAGAGGCATCAAGTATTTTAATATGAGAGGCAGATCAATAAAATGAGCAATTTATTGTCCTATATAAATACAAATAGTACCAAAAATTATGTAGAACATTCTTTACAAAGCTCAATTGTTTCCTCTTTCAATCAGTTGGTGCAAGGGTGTTCACAATGAGGTTCTAGGTACAAGTAGTCAGAGAGTTAATATTCGAGGAATATAGGCCATTGCCACTTAGATCACTTGTTTATAAAACTTACACCTTCAAGATCTAAGGTACAGGAATAGAAATGCCTATGTGTGGCCTTGTGACATAGAAGGGTCAGAGAAAAAATTCTCTGGAGAAAATTCTGAGGAGAGAAAGGGGGAAACACTCTGACAATCAAGAAATAGATGATAGGAAAACCAGAAAACATGGAGAAGCAGAAAGGCAATTCAGAAAGTATGAACGAGTCTGTCACTCACCCAGCCCACAGGTGAAGGGGAACCTATCACAAGCAATGGTGGGTGAGGAGGGGGCAGGCAGTCCTATTGATAACAGCAGAATGGCACTCCGGCTGCAGGAGGAACCGTGTATCTCAGACACTTTAAAGCCAGTGTGGAAATTTGGTCTGAAAGAGACTTTGGCTGTATGTAGGCTAAATTAAGAAAATCCTTAAATTGCTTGTCATGTCTAGAAGTGCTATAACCAGGGGCTGTCTTGAGAGGAGGCCTATGGTTTGGGACTCTCTGGGGGGCAGAAATACATGGATTAACTGCACTTTGGGATCCCTATGAACACTCCTCATAAGTGACTGGGCGAATGGCCATGAGGTAGTCATGAAGGGCAAAGGGGTCCATCACAGTGCCCATGAGCAAGACAAGCGGCAGGAACTTGAAGGAAGGAGTCCAAGCAAGGTGACTGGTGGCCCTTCCTTCTGTGGTGAAAAGAGGGACCACATCCAATGTGCTTTACTGAGCTGGCGATGCATGAGATTCCATGACTGAGGGCAGAAGACTGTTATGTTCTGGATGGATTTCCTCCTCAGCACGGAACTCAGTGCTCTGTTTTCCCCACTGTGCAGCGCTTTTTGGAATATGATTTGGCTTGAATATTCACCATGCTTCTATGGGCACAGGCGGTGAGCAAGTGGACACTTGTCCAGCTACAAGCCGTAATGGTTTGGGGGTCCAGCGGCTTGAAGTGTGCATATAGTCTCTGGAGTGAATAAAGAACCACCAGAAACCACACCCCCATCCCCAGAACTGCCTGATGGAAAAGTGGGACCTAGATCAGCCTACAAACTGTTGAGATGAAATACAACAGACCTCAGCTGTTGCTGTTTTCCCCACAGCTGGTAAATTCTGATATCATAAAACCCTAAAATTCATCTTTCTTTTCTTTCCCTTATTTCCTTATCTCTATCTAATTTTATTGATTTACCCACATTTTATTGACAATTTGATAAATGTACATAGTATAGTTTGATCAAAATTACCTTCTATTATCTTCATTTCCCTGTCTTCCCTATACCTCTTCTGCTGAATTCCTTCTTCTTTCCAACTAGTCCTCTGACACTCGTATTTTTTTCAAACACTTCTGCAATGTTCCCTGAGACTTGGACTCTCTCTCTCTCTCTCTCTCTCTGCTCGGATCGGTAAGCTTGAAATAAACCCTCTCTTCCTCCCATTGACTGTGTTACTTTGGAAGTTCATCTCAGCAGCTGAAGCTGGCTAGGACATAGTATATGTAAATAAAAAATAATAAATTTAATCAAAGAACAGAAAGGCTAATGTATTAAATAAGCTATAAAACTATAAATGAAGTAGTTGAAAGTGGTCAAATAAATGGAAAGACATCTCAAGTTCATGGATTATAAGAATTAACATTAGTAAATTATCTGTACTTCAGAAGGGTTATGCAAATTTAATTGAGTCTTTATCAAAATTGATAGGACTAAAAGCCCAGTCCTAAACTTCATATGGAGCTACCTTCATTCTAACTGTTGAAAGAATCGTAGAAAGTGTACATATTTGGGGCATCACTCTACCCGACTTCAATAAATATGACAAAACTATATTCATGACACAGAAAAAATAGATCAACTGGTCCGAACAGAGACACTAGAAATAACCCCATACTTTTAAAGTCAATTGCTTTTTTTGATAAAGGTGTCAATAAATCAGACAGGGTAAAAATGGTCTGTTCCATCAATTGTTGGGATAAGTGGATACGCATTTGGATATGGAGGAAATTGTACCATCTATCACACTCTCTATGTAAACCACCAGGAAATGGATGAAAGACAAACATGAAGCATAAAGTTGTAAATAGAAAACAGGGAGGGATGCTCTATAGCATTGGTCTGGGAAGTTACAATCTGAATTCCAACTGCAAGGCACAGGCAATGAAAGCTGAACAGTAAAAGAAATAACAGAGAGAAACTGACCTACAGATGAGAGAAGGTGATATGAAAAAGCACTCATCTGATAAAGGATAGCTAAAACTATTCAATATTTTCAATTTGAGAATTGCAGTAAGAAAAAAATATTCCAGGGCTGGAGAGATGGCTTAGTGGTTAAGGCATTTGCCTGCAAAACAGGAGGATCTGTGTTTGATTCCCCAGGACCCACGTAAAGGCAGATGCACTAGGTGGCTTATATGTCGGATGGTGTCTCTCTTTGTCTCTCTGTCTGCCTCTTTCTCTCACACACCCTCTCAAATAAATTATATATATATATATATATATATATATATATATATATATATATATATCAGTGAAAAACAAACACAAAATATCTAAGTAGAAACTTCTTAACAAAAGGCAGAAATATAAAAGTCTGATAGATATGTATGAAATATTCTGAAAATGATAATCACTAGCAAACTACAGTGAGATATCACTTATATCAATGACTGTATATAATAACAAGGAAAATATTACAAGCATTGGAAAGAATTGTCCTCTACTGATTAGAATGTAAATCTGTTTGACCTGTGGAAACAGTATGGAGGCTGCTCAGAATAGCAGAGCACCGTGGAGCCCATGAGCCCACAACTCTCTGAGGAGTCATTGGCAGTTTATGGTTGCTGGGGGAGGGGAGAGATTTTCTTCAGTAGTGGAGCCACTTTGAGGTGTTACAGCCAGATCCCCCTTGCCAGAACTTGGCTCATTTTCCTGCTGCTGTTTTCCACCAGCAGACGTGATGTCCAGCCTCAACTCACACTTTTGTAGCCAGCTTTCTCGTTGCTGTGCAGAACAGAACCCAACCCAATGTGTCATCATGATGGGAGGATAGGGTTTATTTTTGCTTGCACACTAGAGAGGAGGCTCCATGATGGCAGGGAAAACGATGGCATGAGCAGAGGGGTGGACATCACCTCCACCACAGCACTGCAAACAGCGGCAGGAAGGTGTGCCAAACACTGGCAAAAGGAAGTCAGCTATAACCCCCATAAGCCCGCCCCCAACAACACACCTCCTACCAGGTTCCAATTCCAAAATTGGCATCAGCTGGGGATCAAGCATTCACAACATATTAAGTTTATGGGGGACACTTGAACCAAATCACTACACATTCCACGACATCATGAAGTTTCCCCTCTAGACTATAAGCCAAAACAACAACAGCTGCTTTTGGTCAGGTGCTTGGTCCCAGCAATGAGAAGGTAACAATTGGTCACAAAAACACTCAAAGTTGAAGCTGGATTCATTGGGAAGAACAAAAGTTTTAGCTGGGGAAGGGGAAGAGAAAGTAATGGGGGGTGACTGTGATCAAAATACATTACATACATATACAAATTATCAAATAAAAACTAGAGCTGGAATGGGGCCACAGCAGCAATAGGAGTACGACTAGTACTGTAGCCTGACAACCAGCTTCAGGGAGATAGTGACAGACATTGTGGTCATTCAAAACCCATTAAAGCAGAAATCCACAGACTGCAGAGAACTCAAGACTAAATCGTGCTTCTAACATGCCTGCCAAGGCTCAGGGAACATCACAGAAGAAAGGGGAGGAAAGCCACAGGGTAGGTAGAATTAGCCAAAGGCATAGTCCCCCCAGCAGAGACTGACTGAGGCCTTCAAGACCCCACAGCGACTGCCTATAACCTCACTGAGGACGGCCCTAATGGAGTGGGGATGTGAGAGAAGGAATATGAGTATAACCATTTAGAAAAAATTAAAATGCAGGCTGGAGAGATGGATCATCGGTTAAGGCACTTGCCTCCAGTGCCTAGGGCCCCAGGTTCAATTCCCCAGGACCTGCATAAGCCAGACCCACAAGGTGGTGGCCCTGGTGTGCGCTCTCTCTCTCTCTCTCTCTCTCTCTCTCTCTCTCTCTCTCTCTCTCTCTCTCTCTCTCTCTCTCTCCTTGAAAATAAATAAAGAAAATAAAAAAAGAAAAATTAAAATGCAATAAATTTTAAAAATAGAGCTATGATATGAAGCAGTATTCCCAATTCTGTATATATTTAGCTAAAATTTATTAGATCAGTATGCTAAAAGAACATCTGCTTTGCCATGTTCAATATATTGTTACTCAATAGCCAAGAAAATGTGTGAACTGATATGACGGTGGCTGAATGGATCAGCAAAGTGAATCTATCTATACACACAATGGGTCTAGAGAAGGAAGGAAGCTTTGGCATCTTCGACAACATAGATGACCCTGGAGACCATTATTAAGTAAGGCAGGCACAGAAAGACAAAGAAAGGAAGATCTCACATTTCTCTGGAATCTAAAGCCATTGAACTCATGAAGAGGGTAGAATGGTGGTTGGCCAGGCCTAGGTTTGGGTTTCATATACTGGTAAAAGGACATAAGTTTAATTTGACAAAGTAAGTACAAGAAATCTATAGTTTTGGTTATTACAATTAACAAATTCTATTGCATTCTTGAAAATTGTTTTGAGAGTTAACTTCAGGTATTCTCATCACAATAAAATAAACACATTGTATAATGTGTATATTAATGAGCTATACTTAACCATTTTAATAAGTAAAGACATTTAATATACAGAGTTTAGTTGTCATGTAAGGCAAATAAAAATGAAGACTTTATAGTAATAATTCAATATCTCAAGAAGTAATCAAGTTGTTTTGAAAAGCTCCTAGCTTGCTGATACCCACAGAAAAAGAACTAGAAAATAATAACACTTTCTTTCATGGCTGTAACAGAAACCGTATTGAGAAAATTGAGATTTTTTTCAAGCACTTTTCCATGTAGAAACCTCCAGGACCACATATATGTACTAATGGATTCTATTAAAATTTAATTAAGAAATAGTACAAGTCTTGCAAAAATTATTTTAGATGTTTTTTAGATTTCCAATTAGATTTATATGGCTACCCAAATTGTAAAAGAATAGAAAGATGTTAAAAATCTCAGAATGACACATTATACAATTCTCCTCAACAAAAATATTCTTAAGTGTAATCCCACACGATCCAAAAGGAAACCACCAATAATAATGAACCCTGAATCTATGTTTTGGTATTGGAAAACCAAGCAAGAAGCTAGGGAAACAACAGAGCAGTTGAGATCTCTTGCTGCTTAAGCAAGAAGCCCCTTGGCTCCCTGGAACACATGGAAAAACCAACTGTGTAGCCACCATGTGAAAACCAAGACCAAGCGATGGCCACCAATGTCTATAACCCCAGTCTGTGGGGGTGGAGATCCCAGAACCACTGGAGCTCACTGGCCAATAGCAGCTCTAGGGTGAGGGAGAAATCGGAGGGAAAATGCAGATGGGCATGGAGATGGCTTCGCACAGACACCTGAACCTACGCATGAATAAACCACTCATGACCCACTACACGACACCACACACATACTCTACATTACACATGCAAGAAAGAAGACAACAAGCCAAGTTCATTGGAAAAGGAAAAATCCCTATATGATAAGAAGAAAGTCGATTTCAACATGATAACATACTTGTAAAACAGCATCCAACATTTTAACTGAGCCAACATAATGCAACTGTATTCGGCAGAAATAATTTGTCGCAACATGGTTGGAACTAGAGGACATCATGTTATGTGAAATGAGCCAGGCATACATAAAATATTACATGTTCTTCCTCCTTTGTGAAAGGTAAAATGTTCTAAAGAATGCTATCACAGAGGTAGTATCACGCAGTCACTAGAGGATGAGAAGGGTGGGAAGATGAGGGATAAAAAGGTTCCTTATCAGGTGGGAGAGATGGCTCGGCAGTTAAGGCTCTTGCCTGCAAATCTAAGGACCTGGGTTGGATTCCCCAGGACCCACGTAAATCCAGATGCACAAAGTGGTGCATGCATCCAGAGTCTGTTTTCAGTGGCTGGAGGCCCTGGCATATCCATTCTCATTCTCTCTCTCTCTCTCTCTCTCTCTCTCTCTCTCTCTCTCTCTCTCTCTCTCTCTGTGTGTGTGTGTGTGCGTGCTTCGAAATAAACAAAGATATTTTAAAAAAGAGGTTCCTTATAAAGATATACAACTGATCAGGGAGGGGGAGGGGGGAATTGGGGAAAACAACGCATGGTTTGCCCACTAAATAATGTAACTCATTATGGACAATAAATATATTAAAAAAAGATATAATTCGGTAGACACAATCCATTTAATGTTCCACAGTGCAATAGGGGAAAATAGTCTACAAAACTTGATTATTATATGTGTGAAAATAACTGTCACCAAAGAGTTGACAGTTCCCTCACATATGTCAAAGACATGTGCTTCAGGGATGGGAATGCTAATTCTTCTGATTAGACCATTACACACATGAATGCATCAAATTATCACACTGCACCCCACACTCTATTAAATGTCCAATATAATGTCCAGTATACTCTATTATATGTCAACTGAAAAAGATAAAATATCATCTTTATTAAGACAGGGTTTCTTTCCCTATATCAAATTTTGTTTAATAAAATAATAAAAAGTTTATTCAGTAAACAATTTCCACTCCTTTGACTCTCCTGCAGCAGCTTGTGTTACTGATGTTCTGTGATGACTGGACAGCAAGACAACCCTTGGCCTCTTGGTTTCTTGCCCCACACTTGTGCTCATGTGGGTTGTTTCTGTTTAGAACACTCACACGTTTGACCACTCGGCTAACTTTTGCTTACTTTCAAAATTGTCCCCACTATTGTTTTGGAAAACTAAACACCTCTTGTGTGACTTGTGCTATTTGCATTATCTACTGTTCTAGCTTACGCACTAGACTTGTAAACGTTCCTCTTTTTACATGCTTACTCCCACCCTGTGTAGTGAGTGTCTTGACAAGAGAGGCTTCTCATTCATTCTTGTATCCTTAGCACCAAACAAAGTTTCTTGGTCCTACATCTACCTCTCAAGTGTTGAATTAAATTGCCTTTGGAAGCACTGATTTTGGAGCCCAGAGGTATCACACATGGAGTTGTCTAAGTTCATGCTCTCTATGTTTCTAATTATAGATTGTTAAAGACTTCATTGATTGTATAATTGTGTGAATGTCCTGTAGTAACAATAAACTCCACAAGTCTCCTTTGCACACTTATCTTTCTGTTCTCTATGTGTCTCGTTTTGGCTATGCCTATGCCTCTGTGTGTGCTTATGTGTGTAGACTTACCTACTTAAATGCAAAGGGCAAAACTGCTAAGGTGTACAACTTCTACATCAGATTTCCTGTTTCAAATGTATGATTCTCCAATTTTAGGGTTATGGAAAAGATTAGGTAGAAATTATGCTGTTTGGCACAATATTAGCCACAATATTTTCATTTATTTTTACCATGTACTTAAATGATCATCTAAATACTTCCCACTATATGGTTATGTCTGATTATTAGATGTCATTCCCTGTTAATTTATACTTACTCTTAACAGATTTTTATCTGATGTATTTCCTGGGTTCATTCTAGGTATTTCAAAATTAAGGAGTTACATTGAAAGCCATTATTATGGGTAGTTCACTTTTCCATGTGAGTACTTAACCTAAAACTAACGTATAATTTCTGCAGTTGTGTAATCATTGGTGTTTATGATTTTTATATCCCTGTATAATTAAGTTTTATAAACACAGAGATAATGAATATTTCTTATTTTTATTCATTTTTGGACTTCCAATGTTTTTGACTCATTTACCTTGAAGTTTGTAAGTACTGACAAAGCATTTATTTTCTGCTAGCTTAAGTGTCTAATGTGGACTACCATTTATATACTTAATACCGAACTAGAAAATTTTAAATTAAATTTAAAAGCAAAAATATGTTCTTTAAGTTTTTCTTGTTTTTTCATTCAATGGTTTTATTGTTATTTTGCTTAATGGACAAAATAATTCTTATTAGGAGAAAGAAATGTAATTAATAGAAATAGATGTGACTCCCAAGTGACCCATTAACCACTTTTCCTCTCAATTACAATGGGAAAACCAACCTGATTCTAAAAGATAATTATCGTAAGGGACTGATTTCTGGCAAAGAATACCTTGTCTCTGAAGTTCCCCTTGGTCACCACCCAAGTACAATTAGTGCTTTTAATGAGCTGTTTCTACTATGGCAACGCTTTGTACAACTCTGTACACAGGAGAGGATTTTTTCAACAGACAAACTTTCTGTGCTGTTCTGACTCCCTGAAGATACAGCTGCCTCCCTATGCTACGTAGTCAGAGGAAGGAAACTTCTCCGGCTTTCTGTGCTCCACTGTCAACAGTGAGGGACCTGGTCCATTCGCCTCTGGCAATGGTTGTAAAATGTGGGTCTCCAACCAAAAGGGGTCACAGGTTGGAGGCTTTGCAACTCCACTTCCTCACTAAGCTGGGAATTTTATTTTGTTTGGTTTTTATTATGGCTGTAAAAATACAAGACAAAAAAGGGATTAAATAAGTTATTTGTCATAAAGTGAGCACCTCTGGAATCATTTCCCAGGTCACGACATAAAACTTGATAGCCATTCCAAAATCCCATATTACTCTTCCCTATGACTGCCACCATTCTCCTTGAAGTTATCATGATTGAAAGACTTTTAACAAAAACTTAATTTCATGTTACAGCTTTATCTCCAGGGGTGTATTCCAAAACATTATTGCTTAGGGATTTTTTTTCATTTGACATATTTTAGAACCTCTTTTAATATACAGATTTCCTTGTGACTTTTACTTTTATAGTTTATTTGTTCAATTTTGGGTTTTTTAATCACTTAGTTTCCTGTTTGAATTTTCAAAACACACACTCAGTGAACTTCAATATTTCCAATCACTTTTGTATTTTGTCCAAATCACAGCTGTATCATATCCATCCGTGATTTTATTTTTAGTAAGATTAAGGTAGTCATATGTTCATACATCAGGAGGCAGAATGATGTCTTTTATTAGTTGATGTTAGTTTTCCAAATAATCTATATTCATATAGATGTGTATATACATATTTACTGTGTAACAAACATGTCAGAATGTATAATAAAGACACATTACATTATATATGAAATAAGGAAGTTAATAAGGTGATAGTTGATTATAAGGTATATATATAATTTTCCTCTTAAACAGAGAGTGAGTCAATAAGAGTCAAAAGAGTCAACAAATTTGGGAGAGCTGAAACTTTAAAATGTCACATGACCATTCGCCAATGTTACAAGAACAGTAAATAACTTATTGAGGGTCTGACTCCACAGTGCTGTGTAGCAGTTTTCTCTGAATTGAAATACTCTCTCCTGGAAGAAGGAGAGACTCAGCGTGTCCACAAGTCTGATGAAAAGGTTACAAAAACCCTCCCTAAGGTTTTATAAAGTTGAGTCAGTTGCTTGGGAAGAGACTTTCCAACACTCCACTGCATGCCAGTAGCATGTTCTCCAGAGATACGGCTTCCCAGAGTTGCCACCTCGGCTGAGGTGGGCTTTTTGATAATCCAGGGAAAATAAATCTTGACCTGGAAGAGCAGCATACTCCTTGCCAGTCTTCCTTCAAGCCACCTCTTTTAAAATAATTAGTATTCTTACTCATTTGAACCAACCACGGTTCACCATCAGGGCATCATTTCCATTGTTTCAATGCAAAATAGTTGGTCCCCCCTTGATGGCAGTAATCTGTTTAACAGTTGCAGCTTTAGTAGCCAAAAAGCAGTCTCTGTGACAGTAACTTTAAACTTTCTTGAATTTTTCCTTTAATAAATGTATCTTCTTTCATGTCTTTCTGCTCTATACCTTGCTCCAAGCAAACCAGGTGATTACTTTTAAATTCAACCTTCATCAAACTCTCTGGGCATCAGTGGAAGGACACAGCCATTCCTTGTGCCAGTAGAGCAGTTCTAACAAAGTTCTCTCCCCTTAAAGTTCATAAGCCTAAACCTCACACTCCATTATTCCCTCCGCACTTAGTATTTTCAATCTCTCACCACAATAGCCCATAAAGCTCTGGTATAAGAAGGCTTCCCCAGTCCAAAAACCATAGACTTTTCCATCCTCCATGAACTGGTTCCATAAGACCGAAACCTACATGGTCATATTCATTACATTTCTACTTTTTTTCAATTTTATTAATTGCAAAGTGGACATGATCACTTTCTGTGAAAATTGCTACTATGTTCAAGGGAACAATTTCAAACATGCTTTAATAGATGTTTTTAATCCCTTCTGTGTCTTCTAAAATAGTAACAACACTCCTGTTCAGGAGAAGGTAAGGATACAATAGTTTTCTCATGATGGACGGAGACAATATCTGTCAAAGTGCATCCCTCAGTCTGAAAAATACTCATGGACTGAAGTTGTCCCATGGATGACACTTACCTATTCCATGTTCCTAACTATACAAGAACCTTGCAAATGATTGTCTTGGAGATTTCTGTGTTAAGAAATTATTTTACCACAACAGGTTAAGACTAAGACAGTGAAAAACTTATCTGATCATCTTTTAATCATATGTATGATTCCATGCTCTTGGGTTGACAATTAAGATTGCATGTTAAGAATTGTTCACAAAATCTCATGATCAAGAAGCATTGTGAATTATAACATTTGCATTTTTAAATTTCTCTCTGAACATAGTAGGAATGGTCGAGTATTTTATGCAGCAACATTTACCCACTAACTTCTTTACAAAAGGTGCTTTGTTGCATTGTGCAGTGTCAAATATCAGATGAACAGTATGGGAATATATACTTTCTTAGTCCTTTAATCACAGATAATATAATTGTGGTGGCACACACCTTTAATCCCAGCACTCAGGAGGCAGAGGTAGGAGGATCACCCTGAGGCCAGCTCAGGACTATATGGTGAATTCCTGGATCAGCCTGGGCTAGACTAAGACCCTACCTTGAGAAACTAAATAGTCATAATAATAATAATAATAACGATAATATCATGTGCTATTGTAAAGAAATAATGGGTGAATTAACAAGTATTTTCACTTATTCAGAACATGGGGATCATAATGAAAGCATTTAGGCAATGTGCCTTATATAATAACAGAGCAACGACTCAAGGATGATAAAATAATTTTTATTCTATTACTTAGTTGTGTCTTATTTATATTTTAACAAGAATAAACAAATATGTTACATTTCTCTGGTTTCAGACTCTAAGTGTTCTTACAACTGGATTTCCATCTATTTCATGTGTAATTATTAGAGGAATGAAGTAATTATTACATATTTGATAATTTTCAAAATATTTAAATATCAAAAGGTATATTTAAATATTCAATGGCAACATATATCATGATTATTTCAAAGGAACAATTGACCGGCAAGATTTGACAAAGAAAAATATATATGTATGAGTCTGTTCTGATTTAACAATGATATTAAATTTCAAGAATTAACCATACCTCAAGTAATGGACACAGTTCTCAGGGAAAGTATATTTCAGAGTTTACATAAATGTTAAATAATGATTTCTGTGGGGAGCTGTATATTGTGCCTTTATCTGTGTCAACATTGTTTTGAAGGTCTCTGTCCTTCCCCCTACTAACCAATGCTAAGTTCCTATTTCTCTGCCAAACTTTCTCTTCCCTGTCAGCAGGCTTCCTCCTAGAGATCACATGACCCTTGCTGTGTCCAAGTTACCTAGCAACCTGGTTATGCTAATTCCTAAGTAACCACCCATGCATCTCCTCCTGGGAAAGGATGTTTAAGTACTGCCTGCTCTGAAATAAAATGAGTTTGATCGGTAATACTGACTTGCTCCATCCTTTGTGTCTCTTGTTCCTTTTTCATTCTCACCCCCTCTCTAGAGCCTTTGCTGATGGACCCGCTGGCCAGGGCAGATTTAAAGGACAAATTTCAATCCCTTAGATGGACATAATTAAGTAATAGCATTAGATTTTTATACCATTTTTATTTATATATTTTTAAAGCACATTAGATCAATAAAATACAACTGTATTCTATCTATAGTTAACTGTTTTTATTATATCCTTTCTTATTTTTTCTGCCTTCTTCCATTACTGTTTGGTAGATAAATGTGATTAAAGTCATAGAGTTGCCATTTGACAAAGTAAGAAATGTGGGACATGTGGAAATATACAGAATTCTCAAGTTAGGTATACTAAAATCTTCTCCATAAGTTCCTCTAATATTAAAGACACAGACTAGAGGAGCAGGTTGGATGACTTTTGTTTAAGGTAGGATTAGGGAAATAATCCATTGTGATCATCTTCTGATTGATTACTAAATGTTATATTCCTTGAATTATATCAAATCTATGGCATGTATCTAGAAACTGGAACAAAGTTGAAATAAATATAAACCAAATTTCTTGATTTCAAGCTTGTTTTATAAAGTCAGTCTACTATTACTTAAACTACTCAATTTGAAGTTTCTGAGAAACATCTCAGATGTGCATTACATAAGCCTCTTAATACCTGTTTCAGAGCTTATCAATCTTTTAACAGCATTTTTTCATCAATTTATTTCTCAGTGTGTAAATGGCAGGATTTAGGAGAGGTGTAAAAACAGAGTAAAACACAGCTAGAAATTTGTCCACCCAGGTGATATTGAGTGGCCATACATAGATGAAAAAGCAGGGCACGAAGAAGACCATGACCACTGTGATGTGGGCACTGCAGGTGGACAGGGCCTTGGATGCCCCAGCCTTAGAGCTTTGGCGAACCGTGAGAAGAA